>JAXDDW010000326.1:0-65603 GCA_034670385.1 Hoplostethus mediterraneus | reverse complement strand
AAAAACATCAGCCAGCTTCTTATTATTTTTTGGGGCATTTTTGCAATAGCTGGTTGTAATAGTTGTAATAGGCTCCATGCTAACACTTGAACATACACTATGTCACCATTTGTCATCTTGACTTGTCACCATGTACATATTGTGTATATATTCTTTATATCTCCTTTTTTATTCAGTGTGTTATTTAAGTTTGTATAGTGTGCTGGTGGAATGATCAGGAGTAAGAATTCCAATGTGCTTGTACTTGAACTTGTGTTGAGTGATGATGGGCCACTAGAATTATCTAAAGTCAAAAGACTGACCTTTTAGTAATAAAATGTTTAGTTTTTATTATACAGCCTGGAGATTAATAAATATTAGAATGAAGTGTAACTATCTCAGAGTAGCCAGGTTTATTTTTGTAATCATTTCTGGTTAGCAACCACATCTGCTGTTCAGCGGGTTTTAGCTGTACACAGCTGATCCCCCATCATCCACCACCTTCACTGTCATGTTCATTTTTTACCAATCCCCTACACAAAACTGACGGACTTCAGTGCATATCATGTTTTACTTACCATTTAGCTTTAGCACTACAAGTTCTCATGTTCTCACTTTTGAGATAATGCTACTAACCTACTATCATCAAGTATTAGCATGGAGCACTGGAGCAGAAATAGGAAGTAGAAGTAAACGTGGCTGGTTGAGGGAAAGTGGGTACAATAAAATATAAACTTCATCCCAAAATAACTCCTGAAATACATTGAACATCACAGACTGATGATATATGAGTGTTAGAGTATCTGAGGGTGGAATTTTCCTCAACAGTTAAGTTCACCAACAGGCTAATCTCCCTAAAACATGTATTCCTTTATAATATTTGAGTCAGTATAAGGGAACAAACCTTTTTGGCTGATGTATTGGCCAGGTTCACAGCTCCTGTGTCTCCGTGCTGCAACACAGCCGTCCTCTCTAGCGTCAATACAGTAGTATCCCTCTAGTGGTTCACAAACTGCATCTGATCTTGTTGTACAGATCTTCTTTACCTTCAAACCAATACCTGTCACCACATTGGGAAAAGGTTACAGATGGGTATACAAAGCTTCTGTTGAAAGATCTGCTAGAATGTGGCAACATGCAAAATGGTTTTCTGGTTTTACAGGACATGCTAAGTTAGGATGAGTTAGTCTGAATGAAACCAGTCCTATAGGCCTGTCTGTTAGCATTTCCACTAAGCTAGCAAATATCCACAGAAATCTACCTGCATTGCAGTTTGTACATGGAAAACATTGTTCACGACCATTCCTCTCATTTAGAAACGTTCCTTCAGTGCAGGGTAGGCAGAAGGTACTTGTGTACTCTGTACAGTGTTCCTCAACTCGTTTTCCTGTTGAACAGAAAATCAACAGTTCAGTTCTCCTGATGTAGTTTGTTAACTGACCTTCTAGGAGTAAAGTTAAATAAAATGTATATTTCACTTTGGTAAAGGGCCGTATGGCAGTGATGATAGTAGCTGCTGTTAGAGGCTGACTGCTCCTCTACTCCAATGTACAAATGGGTGATAAATAGATTCAATATTCTACCAAAGTGAAATATCTCTTTAATGTTCAGTTGGATCTTACCAGGGGGGCACATAGGACAACATTGCTGCCCTATTATGTACTCTGCAAGACGACAAGGGAAGGCATCTCCAATTAAAAGATTCACCATGAATATCTATGAGAAAAAGGAAAATGAAACAAGGCTGGTTAAAATGAAATGAAAGAAACTAAACTAGAAATCAAAAGCTGTGAATTATCAATTGCTAGGCTGTACTAGCTGGTTTCTAGGGTGTTTCTAGGTGGTTGCTAAGGTGTACTAGCTATTACGTATTAAGTATCAAAGGTATTAAAAGTATCAAAAGTATTAACTATTTGAGCATTAAGTGTCAAAAGTATCAAGTATTAAAGGCATTAAGTATTAAAGGTATTAAATATTAAAAGTATTAGGTATTAAGTATCAAAGTATTAAAAGTATTAGGTATTAAGCATCAAAAGTATGAAGTATCAAAAGTATCAAATGTATTAAGTATTAAACATTCATCAACTCCAGCTCATCATTAAAACACCATCATCTCCTCCAAACTGATCACCAAACTCTGTGACCTTGGCATCAACACCTCCCTCTGTAACTGGATACTGGACTTGCTAACCAACAGACCCCAGTATGTTAGGTTAGACAACCACACCTCCTCAACCCTCACCCTGAACACCGGCGTCCCACAGGGCTGTGTGCTGAGTCCTCTCCTCTACTCCCTCTTCACCTATGACTGCACACCTGTACATCGTTCCACCACCATTGGTGAAAACCACCCAACGCATCACCAGTACCTCACAATCACAAGAGGTGTCTGTGAAGGGCGTGCAGCATCGTCAAGGACTCACCCCAGCTACAGACTGTTTACCCACCTCCCCTCTGGGAGGTGCTGCAGGTCTCTTCGTTCCAGGACCAGCAGGCTCAGGAACAGCTTCTTCCCCTAGTCTGTCACCTTGCTGAACTCTTCACCACGGTGATAGCAGCCCCCCCTCCCCCTGGACAGACCTCCCAGTCCCCCCACACCTCCCTTCAGTGACTGAACAATGAACAATTATTTTATTATTTTTTATATCTATATTTTTGCACTACTTATACCTTGCACCATATATTTTGTACCCTGTTTATACTATCATTATTATTTATACTGCACATATCTACTCTGTGCAATGAGAATAAAGTTGAATGTAATCTAATCTAATTAAGTATTAAAAGTATCAAAGTATTGGAAGTATTAAGTATTGATCTCTATGGAGAGTTCAAAATACATTGAAGTCTGTGGAAAGTACAAAGTCCTTCATAATTCAAAAAGTACCAGAAGTATCTCTTCGAAAAGACTTACCACAGAAGAAAAATAATAAGTATGCAAGATTACAATAGGGCACGGTCAAGGGGATGTCCCGTCTGGCCCAAAAAAAAAAACTTGGGATATTGCTATCAAATCTTATATTTTTTAAAAGCATATTGTTTCAATTTTGAGAATCTGAAGGAATGTTTTGATTATCTTTGTTCAAAAAAAAGATCTGGGGCTATTTATGCAAGTGATGCAAGTAAATTCCTGAGGTTCGGACCGTCATGATTTGTATCAATTTTGTAATCAGTCAGGACTCCGTAACTACTGGGTGTATTTCAGTTATGTCTAGCTTTTTAGAAAGCCCTTTTAATATATAAAACATATATGGTAAACAAAATAATGAAATATTTCTGAAAAATACTTTTTATAGCCAGCAAAATCAAGTAACCGCTAAAAATTGGCTGTCCATCCGTTACTGCAAAAAAGTGTTTTTTCTCCCAAAATGGTATTTATTTTTTACCTATAATCTTCAAACTTTCAGAAAGCAAGGATATTAGGTCCCATTTGAACATGGAATAGTCAGATTTGAATATTTATTGTGATATCATGGGAAAATCTGCCTTTATATTTTGTCCATCCGTTACCATCTGAAGTCCATTACCATGTGTTTTGAGCTACTTTACCATTGTTTGACATATAAATTGCATCAAATTACCCTCTATATTTTATCATATATAATATCCAATTTACACTATACTATGCTATTATATAAAAATAGCAAAATAAGATGCATGATTTGCTCAAAAGGTCATCTTTGTTGAAC
This sequence comes from Hoplostethus mediterraneus, assembly GCA_034670385.1. Lineage (NCBI taxonomy): Eukaryota > Metazoa > Chordata > Actinopteri > Trachichthyiformes > Trachichthyidae > Hoplostethus > Hoplostethus mediterraneus. The sequence goes on along the minus strand of JAXDDW010000326.1, from coordinate 61,935 downwards.
TTAAAAGGGATATATAAGGTGTGATATGTAAAGACACCTTGATCAGTTGACAGGTTTCATCCAGGGTTGTTCTCACTTTGCAAGCCATTCAAATGTGTTCCTTTGTCCCATTAGGTGTCAAAATAAGTCCCTTCAAGTGAGCAAATCTACAAGTACTGGACCCTCAATTGAAAACTGTAAGTGACTCATACCTATGTCTAAGTACAGGGAAATCGAGTTCACACCTCTTTGATATTTAATGTGAGAAAACCAGTGTGCAGTATATAAGGGGCCACTGCTGATGCCTCTGAAGTGCCGAGAGTACTTCCAGTAAAATGCATGTGCAACAGAACTGAAGTGCCTATCTTATAGACTATAAAGTACCTAAATAATGTACTTGAATTGTCCAATTAACTGAATATAAGTATCATTGTAAAAAAAATTGTAAATAACATTGTATGTATAATAAATGTATAAATATTATATTACTTCTTGTTGTCCATCCGTTACCATTACTTTTTATTTTCTCTTGCCCATTAGCCACACTTCCAAACACAATATTTGTCCACAACTTTGTATATCTATAGTAAACACCTTAAATAAACAGCTGGTATTTTTTGGGGGCTTTACTAATCCAGGAACCGCACTTTCTACTTATGCAAAAAAAACATAAAAATGTAGGTGGGAATTTTCATCCATCCGTTACCGAGGTTTTTTTGCATTTTGTCAAAGGAAAAATTAAATAAAGTGCATTTTTTATTTTACGCCATCAACATATGGATACATACCTATAAAATGATGTATCATTCATAACTTTGTCATAATTAGTTCAGAAGTTATGGCCCCCAAAGTAGTAACCGTGTCCATCCGTTACCGCTTGACCGTGCCCAATAGTGGGATTTGCTGTAGAGAGCAATTCCACTAAATAGAAGAAATAAAGTTTCATCTGAAGAGAGACAGAGAGAGGCAGAGGGTGGAGAGGAAGCATGTGATTATAGGAAGTGCAGACAGACTAAAATAAGCTTTTAGACAGCAAATGTCTTTACCAACAATGGCCCGATCCAAGTTGTTCTCATGGAAAGCATTTCAGATACAATGTTGAACAGTTTTCATAAAATCCAGACAGCATCGCAGTGAAGTTCAAGTTGAGGCGACATTTCAAATCCAAATCACGAGGATCAGATCTGGATAGAAAGAGGAACATGTCCACATAGTTATTCTACTATGTCTCTTTCACTTTCTAGTAGACCTAAAAAATAGCGCTCCCGCGGACATTAATCCTATGATACATTTTAGATGTATACTATTAAAATATCACAGAAACACTCTAAGGCCAAATCCCAATGCTTATTTGTACCCCTAGCCCTTCGGCTTGGCCCTACCCCTGTAGGGCTAGAAAATATCTCCCTAAGTATTGGGGTCGCACTTCGACGCTGATACGTCATCGATAAGCAGACGGGACGAGTTTGTTGTCGGAGATTACTATGGCAACAATGGTATTAACACACAGTCCCTTAGAGTGTGTTCAAAGTCCTGTTAGGTTCATGTTATCTATCTTGAGGACAAACGCAGCTGCCTCACCACATGACTTAAAACTTCCTCACTTCAATTCGTCATACATATAATCCACAAAGCAACACTTTAATCTAATAATATTATCAAGTTTTAGAATGTGTTCACATTGTTCGCTAACTGTCACCGCCATCCGTGTATTTGAGAATAGAATAACACACAAAAGTTATAAAATTAATATTTTATTGAAATATCTGCGGCTACGCAAATTATATAATCGAACTATATAGTCGAACTTTAGATTTAGGAAAGGCCCAGTCATGTCATGTCGTATCCACTTCTACCGACAAACAAGGTCACAATAGTCCGATTCCCGAGTAAGGCTTGGCGTGCAGCGGGGAATGTTACCCGTCGACCAGCACTTCAACTGTCTGCTGACTGCTTTTAGACAACAGATGTACGTGAATTACATGAACATATAACAAGCTAATAATAAATCCAGTAATGTTACTTACTCACCAGGCTGCTTACTGCTTGACGTCAGAGCCTGCGTAGGAGTTAGGTAAAATTAGAAAGATATTCACAGATTCGAACTTCCGGGATCAATAACTCATAAACGAAAGATTGTTAAGAAGTAAACGATACCTCTTTTCAACCGCAGCTGCACAAACAATGAGCTACAACCTAGTTTTTTATCAAAACGGGCCGTCCTCTGTGCTATATGAATTACATTGGTCTCTATGTGCGACAGGTGTCGTGCCTTAAAGTGATTTTTGCCCAAAAGTGATCAACGTTCGCGGGAGCGCTATTACGTTATTATAGACAATACTACAGTATTGTTGCCGATGTCGATATGTGTTTGGTATGTCTAATATCCTTGTTTATATTTGTAAAGGAGAATGTAATTATGGTATTTACGGATGGGTTTTATATAAAATAAAGCAATGATCTCTTGCAATTATCCTTATGACTCTACATTCTTTTACCTCTGTGCCCTAGATTATGACCAATTCAGTCATTTTTACCACGGTATATATCTTTAAAGCTGCAATAAGCCTACAACCCATAAAGTTTTCCACTTGCCCAAAAGTGATTGCAGCTCCTACCTTGTGACTGAAAGGTTATTTATGCCTCAAAATGACTTGATTTCATTCATGGGGGTTATATTTTAAAGAGTATAGCCCACCATTTATTCAGTGACATTTGCGAAACAAAACAAAGTGAAACGAAATCCCGCATAAAATCGTCTTCCTGCCGATGTAATACTCTTTCATTATTCATATATCATGCAGTAAACTGAAGCTGACTGTTTACAGTTGGCTACCGAATCATATTTAACCCGAAAACCCGAAAATTTACCATAGAAAACACGTAAATTGACCACAGAATGTAACGCGTCAAGTGTGCGCGCGTTCACCTCACACACCAATCACCTCCTGCTGCTTGTACTACAGCACTTAGTTTGGAGAAATGTGCTTTCATGTAATTTTAGGGAATTTTCAATGGGAATATTCAATAACATCACATCTGTAAAGTGTAGTGCCACCAAAATCACCTCTAGTATTCTCTCAACTCAACTATTTACTCAACTATTTACTTCTTCTTTCAGGTCTCTTGTTTAAAGTGATGTGAAACCCATCACCCAATTATCTTTGCACTCAAATGTCATGTTCACATCATATTGACGTGGCTTTAGGACAGGTCTACATAGTGATGTTAGTGCCATAACTGTATATTACTGAGAAAACTACAAGTACAAGAACTAGAGGAAGAGGATTTTATGGAGGAATATTTGTACTTTTTGGAATGTTTTGGTCTGAAAATGGTCAAATTTAAAGATGTTGAATATCACCACAAAATAGCAGCAGCAATATAGGTAGTGTCATTCGAAAATATAGGTAGCAGCATTCTGAAATTATTTTTTCACAGTCAAAACAGGAATAAAAGTCTGATTCCAAAAGGTTTCTCCATGTTTAGAGAGGCTGCAGATCTCTGTCTTTACATCTAGCAAATACGGGCCAAAGACTTAAAAATCAGGGGCCGTAGTCACAAAACATCTTCAGGCTAAAAGTAGCTCCCAACTTAATGATTTAGGATAAACTCTTAAAAATGATGGGCGTATCAGTCCTAATTTAAGGACTCCTACATTTTTGGTCTAAGAGCATTTCACAAAGCGTTTTAGCGCTAAAACCAGCTCCTAAATCTTTGAAAAGTTAGGGGTAGTCAAGAGGACTCCTTGCCGAAACGGTCGCTGCAGGCCACGGCCATTCGGCGCCTTTCCGCGTCCGGTGTGCACGGCCACATTGGTTAACATGGACGCGGAAAGAATTTTCGGTGCCATTCGTCGCCGTTCCGCGTCCAGTGTGTCCCCGGCGTTAGGCCGAATCCCAATTCACCCCTTGGCCCTTCCCCTCTGTTTTGCGCGTTCACGTGAAGGGGTAGGGGTGTCCCAATTCTCTTGGGATCGAGGAGTAGGGCGAAGTGCTAGGGCTACATGGCCCTCCAAACGGAGATTTTTCAGGGGCACACTACAAACCGAGGGCTAGGAGAAATCTCCGACAATCATCGGCAAGATGGGGGCGAACACCGTACAAGCAACAAAAGGAAACCACAAATGGAGGCCGAAACCCAATTCTCATTTTCACCCCTACGGCTTCGGCTTGGCCCTCGGAACAGAGTCACAAGGGGTAGTGGTAGAAATCTCTCCCTAAGAAATGGGACAACCCTTCAAGACCCTGATACGTCATCGATGACGTTTACATAAGCAGACGGGACGAGTTTGTTATCGGACATTACTATGGCAATAATGATATTATCACGTCCCGTCTGTTTATCTTGAAGAGTTGTTCCATTTCTTAGGGAGAGATTTCTACCACTACCCCTTGTGACGCTGTTCCGAGGGCCAAGCCGAAGCCGTAGGGGCATTCCGTAGGGACAGCTACTGGTATCAGATATCAGATTGATATCAGCCTAAAATAGGTATCTGATCACGTTCCCTACACTTACATCCAATATCAAGAACTACAAGTAACATGTCAGAAATCAAAGCAAAGCAAACTGATTGTGTATTTACACAAGTCTTGACCTTTCAGTAAAAGCAAAGGATCAGTATGGTACTATATTACAGCCAATACTTAAAATGTTGTACTCAGACTGAGTACCAGTATTGAGTTGGTAAACAGAGGGTGCTATGTGGTTGTAGCATAGTTTTTATCCAGTAATCAACTGTCACGTTACCTGGTGGGTTATTATTTAAAACAGCATCACACACACTGATCTTCAAGATGAATGCCCTCAGCAGCTGCTCTACATGTGACAGTACAAACACAGGTGGTTAGTGATCATGACTATCCATTTATGTCAAGCATGTTGTTTAAATTACAGTGGTATGTGAAAGATTCATGATTGAATATGTGAGTGTGTCAAAAGAGCAGAAACAACCTGATGGACAACAGTGGAGGCTGGGAGATCTCAAAGACAAATCTCTCCACTGGATGATGCTCTTTGTCCATGATGACCACCACCACTTTCTCAGCATCATTCTGAGGGAGATATGGACAAGTTTTAAACCAATGTTTCAAAGTACAGAGGCTCTTTTCTGAATCAAGCCGTAACTATGACCATACTCTCACCTTCTCAATGAGTGGCTTTATACAGTGAAGTGTATCTTGGATATACTGATTCAGCTCTGGGTGACATGACATCTGGAAAATAAACCCAACAAAGACAAAGAATGCCAGTATTAGATTACCAAAATAAGTATAACGCTGCTGAAGACCAGAAGAGTATATAGATTAGACATGTGCAGAAAGCTATGGCCCTGTACCTGCACAGGTACGTTGTATTTCTTTCTCTTGAAATATTCCAGAGGGGTAAACTTCACGGACATACAGGATGAGATGAATAGCAACCTCCAGGAACTCACACAGAATGTCAGCCACCACTAGAAAAGAGTAAGCAACATCGGTTGTGTCTCCATACAAGAGGGTCTGTGAAATGTATTAAGTTAAAACGATTAAAACGAATTAAACTTCGTGCCGTTCATTAGTTAACTTACCTTTTCCAAAATTAAGATCTTGCCTCGTTAAAGTTGTCATATTTTACTCTTTCAAAGGCTAACAGCTAAAACAAAAAGGTAGTTTATAAACTAGCTAACGTTAGCTTTAATAGTAAATCCGGGTTTCATTTGTTTGAAATCCCTCAACCATATCTGTCTGGCTCGACAGTGTCGACTCATTTGGAAAAAGGAAATAAAACGGCAGATTTAATAGATAATGATAATATTATATTTTTCCAAACTAAAACGTAATATAGTACTGTGATGAACGTATTGGAAGAGCGGCCCCACCCACCCGTAATTGCGCACTGGCCTGATTGAGCGCACCTGTGGCCCATCAGGGGAACGTCTCCCAAGGACTCTGGAACTGATAAAGAGAGAGCTGGGCGAGCTGGGGAGAAAAAAGCGATGGAGCGGACAGTGCTGTAGCCTAATTCTTGGTGCTAAAGCCACATGGACCGGTGTGCGCAGTGGGTTTGGGGTCGCTTCGAGTCGCTCGGGGCTATTAGAGCCTGCCCGGCGATGAAGATAGGCAGACAGGGACTTGCTTGGTTGATAGGCAGGTTAAGACAGCGTAGGTGGTCCGTACTCACCATCCTCACCTGGCTTCCTCATTGGACTGTGGCAGAGTGACTCCGCGGAACGCCGCTGCCGTGATCAAGCCACAACTTTTCCTGCAGAGCCATAGACTGCTCCCGTAAGCCATACCCCACGGGGGGTCTCGTCGGCTACGCCCAGGGGGGTAACATTTCAATCCTTATACTTCCGAACTCGTAACCTGTTTAATTGTAACTTCGTTAATTGTGTTATTGTGATGGTAGGGTGTGGGTGTGGGGTGTGTGTAGGTGTGTGTGTGTCACTCTGGACTAATGGGGTGCTATTGTGCTCGAGTCTTTTTATGTGATTATGAACTTAATAACCTAGCTAAGAGACGAAGAGAGAAAAAAAAAATACATTTTGTTCACCTAAAATATTGCGATTCTGTGCTGTATCATTTTTTTTCTCCCAACCCCATCATATAGCTACTCTACAAATGAGAAATAGGCATTTAAAAACAATACAAATATGAATACATTTCATCTAAATGTACTTCATCTGAACGTGTTCAGAAACATTAACTCGCGTCGCTCGTGTTTTCATGTGGGACAACTAGAAGTTAGCGAGAACCTAAAAAAAACCCATAAAATATATTTTATAGGGCCAACCCTACCGAGCCCTGGGGAAGATCATGGAGGAGGGCTGTCCTTGGCTCCTCCCACTCCAAAGGCTGCAGGAGGCCAGGCCACTCTACTGACAGGAAGACCAATAAAATGAAATAAATGAAGCTGCTTGTGCAGTATAGTGTTCAGCGCCTGGCTCTCTTGCGGGGAGGCTGCTGACACCGGGGTTCCCTGCTGACATCTAGATCAATCTGGGGCGCGTAGACTCCCTCACTAGCAGACTCCCTCACTAGCAGACTCCCTCACTAGCAGACTCCCTCACTAACAGACTCCCTCACTAGCAGACTCCCTCACTAACAGACTCCCTGATGTCCTGGAGTCCGTCAGCTAGCGGAGTGCTGGTGACCACTGGGCAGGAGAGCCTCCCATAGGTGCTGCTTGATCTGCCGTCCAAGCTGCAGGCTGTAGGGACGAGGCCGGCCAGTGGAGTACCGCAGCATGGGGTCCACCACAGACTGGTAGAGCTGCTGGTACTCCGCTACAGTTCGGCCATGGATCATCAGAGGGCCAGGGGTGGAGGGCTGCAGACACCGGGGGGGCGGGGCGCCAGTCGGACAGGACAGCAGCACCACGGATTAACTTTTCATCTGGGTGCTCCTGGAGGGCCCTCAGGCTCTCCTCCTGCTCCACCTCCTTCCTCCTCTTTTCCTGACCCTTATAGAGGGATGGATGGAGGGCACAAAGGTCACAGGTCAAGACTAGTACAGTCAGAGGCCAGCTGAGGTCTGGACTAGCTAGGTGGACATGACTCTACCTCAGCCCTGAGGGAGGACCGCTCTCCTTGGTCCCCTCTAGGGCCACCTCCCAGGATGTTTCCAGGAGTGGCAGGGCCTCACTCTCCTGACAGGAAGACCAGGGACCAATCACCACCAGCTCTACTGCATTTTATCAACACATTTTATACTTTATTACATTTTGACAGGGTGTGCTGGGTTTTACAGCAAAACAGACGTGAAGATAAACTTTATTAAAAGGATAAATATACAGAAAATAACATTTTTCACATGTATATGTTACTATAAATGTGGGAAACTGGTAAATGTGTACATTTATGATACTATAAGCCTCATGCTACTGTGATTATTGTTTTCCAGGAAGCAGGAAATGTACACATTTACCAGCTTTACCTTGGGAAATGTGTACACTCACCAACTCTCAATTACTTAATCATTACTTAAGTAACACTTCGTCTTCAACTTTATTGTCATATACTTGATAACAATGCAAACATCATTATCAGTAATGAAATTCTTGGTGTCAGAGCCAACTCAACTTTACATGGTAAGTAAAATAAGACAAATAAGTGATTAAAGAAAAATAAAACAGTATTCAAATAGTAATAAAGTGCAAAGAAGCGGTGTAGTATAATATTAAAGTATTTACCTTTTTATAGAAAAATAAAAAATAATACTAGATATTTGCAAGACAAACACCACAATGTGACACTAAGAGGTAAGACAAAACAGGTATGCAATACTGATATTAGTCCTAAAGTCTTCCACCAAAATGCACCAGTGTCTGCTGCACCCAGCACATATTCTAATTGCCAGAAGAAACAACACAATTTCTCCAAATCCAATGCTTTGTGGCCGATACAGAGGCCTACACCAATAGAAAGTAATGGTAATAGAAAGTACACATTGATTTAGATGCAGTGGTGTTCAGGGCATTGCAGGTTAAATACCATCATACATGCAGAGACACGTCTGCGTAGCTTGAGTCAACACATGAAGCAAGTTTTTGATTGCAGGCTGGCTTTTGTCTCTGTAGTATCTCCAGAAGATACTGATCTGTAGACAAGCTGTACTACTAACTATGGAGTAGACTGTTCAACCAAGGTGCACAAACTTCTGCTTGGTGTGCTTTAATTTCTGTACACTACAAAGAGAATGTGCCAGCATCCAGCTTGTATCAGAACTGGATTCTAGACCACATTTACAATGTAGTGCCAGAAAGGCACATTTAGATGTCGGTTTTGAAGAAAACACTGCTTTCTCAATCTGGGAATAGAATTATATTTAATTTTAATACATTTAAACATCTGGCAGTTCTAAAGACATCACTGAGTGTAGCTCAGTTAGACAGTCCTTACCTGTTGCTGTTCAGATACATGGTTGTGATGTTTCTGCTAGAGTCACTGTTTCCTTGAAAGTGGAATGTTAAGTAACATCATTAAATAACTTCCATGAACCAATCTTTATCACCCAGGTATGATATGTTATTTAACTGTATTAAATAGAAGACTGATAAACATACCTGTTGTGTAACCATTGCTCTTCTTTCTCCTATAGAACGGTACCAATGACAAATGTTATCTTAGTCAATAGCAATGTGATGATTTGGCAGCAAGTACTATCACCTATCAAAACCATGATGCCAGTCTTACTTGTGATTTGGTTTTGTTTCCTCTTTCTCAGCCAATAAAATGACATCAAGAGTACAATGATGGATGCCACAATGATTCCGACGACTATTCCCACGACGATTCCGACATTTAACTTTTGTTCTCCACATTCTGAATCAGTTGAAAGAGTTCCTGCTCTTATCTGCTGGAGGTTCATAGATTCACATCTGGACGGAGAGGAAACAAATGTTTACTTTTACTAACATACATAGATGCCATGAATTTACTGCTGTTCTAAGAAACCAAGTGCTTATAGATGCTCAGGACCCTTTACTGACTTTTGATGTGGTTGACAAGATGTAAATGTCCCATCTGAATAGGTTTCACCAGTGCAGTCAACACACTGAGTATCTGTGGATGCTGTTCCTGTACAAATATACATGATATATATTAAACCCACTTCATACATATTCCACAGGGTCTGTCATCATTTCCGAAGTGATTTAGTTTCATAAGACTTCAGTCTAATCTCCTTTCAGTGGATCTAAAAAGCTCTTGCGTCAAGGTTTGGTTGTTCAGATTTTAAAAGCAGACACTAGCCAAGTCAATCAATGTGATCAAAAAACATTTCTTGTAAAAGTTCCCTTTTTTGCACAATCCTTCCAGAAAGTTTCCCCATTTAAACATATTGAGTTAATATTGAGATAACTAAAACACTGAGAGGGGGTTTATTTTGGATCCACTAAAAGGACCGTTTTTTTTTTTGGGGGATTTTTGCAATAGTTGGTTGTAATAGTTTTTATAGGCTCCTTTGTTTAAAAAATTGAACATACACTATTCCCCCTTTGTCATCTTGACTTTGTCACCCATGTCATATTGTGTATTTTTATTTTTTATCCCCTTTTTTTATTCAGGTGTTATTTAAGTTTGTATAGGGTTTGGGGTGAATGATCAGGAGTAAGAATTTTCCAATGTGCTTGTACTTGAACTTGTGTTGAGTGATGAATGGGCCACTAGAATTACTAAAGTCAAAAGACTACCTTTATCATAAAATTTTTGTTTTTTATTAAACCTGGGAGATTAATAATTTTTAAAATGAAGTTTAATTATCCAGAGGGGGCCCGGTTTTTTTTTTTAAATCATTTCGGGTTTAACAAACCACATCTGCTTTTATGGGTTTTAGCTTACACGCATCCCCCATCCCCCCAAAAACCCCCCCTTTCCCACGTCTTTTCTTTTTTCCCCAAAACCCCCCTTACCAAAAACTACGGGCCCCATGGCATACAGGTTTACTTCCCCATTTACGAGCGCTACTACAAGTTCCATTTTTTTCACTTTTTAAATTAATAGCTACTAACCGCTATCATCAGTTTTAGCATACACTAAGAAAATCACTAAAGAAAAAACTTGCTTTAAAGGGAAAGGGGCCAAAAAACAAACCCAAACCAAAAAACTCCCCCAAAAATCCCCGTGAACTCACAACTATGATATATAGGTTAAGAAAATTGAGGGGGGAATTTTCCCCTTAACAAAGTTGACCAACCCCAAGGCAATTCCCTAAAACTTCATGTTTCCCTTTATAAATTTTTGATCAGTTTAAAAAACAAATTTTTGGGTTTTTTATTTGGCCGGGTTAACCTCCTTTGGTCGTTTTTTCAAACCACCCCTCTCTCGCAAATAAAGAAACCCCTATGGGTTCACAAAAACTGCCAAAATGGCCAGTTCTTTTTACCTTAAAAACAAATACCGCACCACTGGGAAAAAATTTACAATGGGAATAAAACTTCTGGAAAAAGATCTGTGAATTGGGGGCAACTGCAAAAATGTTTTCTGGTTTCCCCAACATATAAGTTAAAAGATTTGATTTTTATTTTGATGAAAACCATCTTGGGCCTGCCCTGTAGCACCCCCAAAGCTACCAAAAAAACCCCCAGAAATCTACCCAAATCGTATGCCATGGAAAAAACATTTTCACACCAAATTCCAAGAAACTTCCTTCAGTCGGGGTACCCCAAATAAACTTGGATTTGGGGCGTGTTCCCAAACTCTTTTCCTTTGAAAAAAACAACATTCAGCCCTGATGTATATTTGAACTGCCCTTTTTTGGTAAAGTTAAATAAAAGATTTTTAAAATTTTTTTTTGGGCCTTTTTACTTTGTGATTAATTTTTTAGGGCGGGCTGCTCCTCCCCCCAATGTACAAATTTTGATTGTTTTTTTCCTCCGGGTGTTTTTCTCTTTTGTTAAATTTTGGATCTTTACCAGGGGGGCACATGGGGAACATTGCTCCCCTATTATGAAAACCCTTGCAACGAAACAAGGGGCACTCCAAAAAAGATTCACCATGAAATCTTAAAAAGGGAAAAGAAAAAAAGGCTTTAAAAATGAATTAAAACTGAAAAGCAAGGTTTGAAATCAAACAGAACAAAGCTTAATTTCTTTCGGGCGTCTAGCTTTCCCCCTAGGGTTTTAGGGGTTCAAAGGTTACAGATTACTTATTATTCAAAAAATAAAGGGTTCAAAAGTTTAAGATTTTAAAAAAATTGAGTATCAAAAGTACAGTTTGAAAACCCCCCAAAATTTTAAACCTAAAATGTATTAATACAAAGTTCCAAATGTATTAAAACTTTTTCTCACCCCAGAAATTTTAAAACCCAAAAAACCCCTAAACTGACACCCAAACCCCCGGCCCCCTTCATCCCCCCTGGAAAGACCCCCAGCCCCCCCCCCCCAAGAGGACCCCCCCCTAAAACAAAAACAAAACTTTTTTTTCCCCTAACAACCCGCCCCTTTTTTTTGACCCCGGGAACCCCACCCCAAAAAACAACAACAAGTACCAAAATTTCCCGGCAAAATTTCAGTATTGCCAAACGTATATAACTTACCCAAACAATCCCACCCTTTTTTTGGGTTTAAAAACCCACCACTAACATTTCCCCAAAACTCGCCCCCCCTTTTAAATGTTTAGAGCCAAACTGAAAAGGGGCTCCCGACTTGCCCCCTTGAAATGACAATAATTGAATGTAATCTAATTAATTAAGTTTTAAAAGTACAAAAGTATTGGAAGTATTGATCTCAGGGAGATTAAAAATACATTGAAGTTATGGAAAGTAAAAAGTCCCAAATTCAAAAAGTACCAGAATTTTCATCTTCAAAAAATTTTCCCGGAAAAAATTAAACAGATTCAATATAGTTTTAAAAACCCCCAAACCCACTAAATAAAAAATACCTGTACCCCCCCAAGGTTCTCAGGAAAAGCTTTCCCCAAACTTTGCCCCTTTTTCAAAAAACCAAACCCCCTTCGCAGTGGGGTTACAAGTTAGGCCAAAAAAACAAACACAGGTTCAGTCTGGAGGGAAAAAGGGACATGTCCGATAGTTTTTTCCCCACATGTCTTTTTATTTTTATAACCCAGAAAAAAAAAAACTAAGAAACCCCTAATTACATTTTTAGAGTAACATCAAAATCCCAGAAACACCAAGTCCCTGTAGGGAAAAAAATTAAAACAGGAAATAAGAAACTCCCCAAAGGGAACACCAACCTACCATGTTTCAGTATTTTCCCCCCCAATTTTTTTCAAAAGAGGACCGTTTTTATCTGGGACAAACGGCAAATCCAGTTTTTATAACTCACCACGCCGGGAACACACTGGACGCGGAAAGAAAAGGCAGCGCCGCGAAAGGCGCCGATCGAGCAAGAAATAAATCTGGTGAACACACCGGCGCCGAACGGCGCCGATTTCCGCTGGTTTTCTCAATGTAGGGGGTTGGTCTCGCTCCCTGCTTGTGTGTGTGCCTGCTCGTCTCTCTCTCTCTCTCCGTGTGCCTGTTTGTGTCTCTCTCTATTCAATTTCAATTTCAATTTGAAGCTTTATTGACATGAAAAGACAGTGCTTATATTGCCAAAGCAAACGTATATGAACAGACAAAGAACAACATTTACAACCATATGAAAGTACATGCCACAGGGCAACACAAGTAAGAACAGCAATGAATGAAAAATTATTAATTATCAGTGCTTAGTTTGTGCCGGGGCTAGTGGCAAATGCCAAGAACCTGATTTTGCGCTCCGGCAAATCAGAGCTCCGGGCTGTAAAGTGCGACAACAACACGTATATTAAACTGGTATTAAACAACGTTACGTCCAGTGAACCTTACAAGAGTAGGTGCGCGAGGCAACGCGAGTTGAGCCCCAGCATCTTATTTTACAAATTAAGCACTGAGTATTATGTATACTTGAGCAGTATGGTGTCGATTAAAATGCACATGCATCTATATATACATATAGATGTTTCTGCTTGTGTGCGTGTGCCTGCTCGTCTCTCTCGCTCACAGACGGTAAAAGTTTAGACACAACTCAGAAATACCATCAATCAGGATATTTTATTTTGAAATTTGTTATACTTTGGAAATTGAACGGATGCTCTATGCCGTTCCTGTGTCTGACTTCCTGCCAAGCTTTACACATTCGCTCACGAATTAGACCTGACGCGGAAACGGTCGCTGCAGGCCGCGGCCATTCGGCGCCATTCGGCGCCCTTCCGCGTCCGGTGTGTTCGGCCACATTGGTTAACATGGGCGCGGAAAGAATTTTCCTTTCCGTTCGGCGCCTTTCGTCGCCGTTCCGCGTGCAGTGTGTTTCAGACCTGACGCGGAAACGGTCGCTGCAGGCCGCGGCCATTCGGCGCCATTCGGCGCCCTTCCGCGTCCGGTGTGTTCGGCCACATTGGTTAACATGGGCGCGGAAAGAATTTTCCGTTCCGTTCGGCGCCTTTCGTCGCCGTTCCGCGTGCAGTGTGTTTCAGGCTGCTGTGAGAGTAGCGCCGGAACACACACTGCACGCGGAACGGCGACGAAAGGCGCCGAACGGAACGGAAAATTCTTTCCGCGCCCATGTTAACCAATGTGGCCGAATACTTTGGAAATTGAACGGATGCTCTATGCCAGGGGTCAGGAACCTTTTTGACTGGGAGAGCCATAAAAGCCAAATATTTCTAAATATATTTCATTGAGAGCCATATAGTATTTTTAACGTATAATAAATTAAATATGTCTTACTTTTAATGCGACTTCTGGTGCTGCATGGTTTTGCTGATGGCCTTGTAGTCTGGTTCATACGTGGTGAGGTTGAGCTTCATGCAGGCGTTGAGGCTTCCATCAGTTAAACGTGAGCGTAGGTTGGTCTTAATGTTCCTCATATGCGAGAATGACTGCTCACATGCATATGTAGAGCCAAACATGGTCAATACGGCAATACTCACACGCTGCATTGTGTGGTATGTCACAGGAAGCTCGTTCCAAGTTTTAAGAATCAGCTGGTCTTCAGGTTGAAGATTTTTCATTTCTGTCCACTTGTGTTCCCTCGCCAGCTCTGCTCGCTGTCGCGCAAGACTTTCCAACTCTCCATTAAGTGACTTGAACTTACTCATCCACATGTCTGATGCCTTCAGGTCAGCAACTTCCAGCTCAAAGTCTCCGATAGAGACCCCGGGGATGCATGTCAGGTCGATTTTGTCCACTGCACACTCATGTGGATGAGTGATGAACTTGAAAAGACCAGTGCGCGCACGAAATTCCTCTGTCCACGCAGCCTGGAATGCACGGTAATCATCGTCTTTTTATCTTTTCGCCATCTTTTCCGTTACAAGGGTTGAAGCGGATAAACTAGTTGGCTATCTGATAAAATTGATTTCTTCACCTTTACAATGATCCGGACATGCTCGCGAGCCATTGGTTCCCGACCCGACCCACGGGTGACCCGTGACCCGTGAAATTTATCTTCAAAACTAATTTCTGTTTACTTTAAAATGACACAGTATTATTAAGAAATATCACAAGTATTTTAAAATCAGTTCCAAACTGATTTTTTTTTTTTTCAACTCAAAATTGTCTGGGAGCCATATGCCGTCACCGGAAGAGCCATATATGGCTCGCGAGCCATAGGTTCCCGACCGCTGCTCTATGCCGTTCCTGTGTCTGACTTCCTGCCAAACTTTACACATTCGCTCACGAATCGAGAAAATCTTAGACCTGTGTGACGTCAGAGTAGGCGGCTTCCAGCTACGTGTTCCTCAGAACAAATAAAAGTAGCTTGTTGTAAACATCATATTTGGTTGTAACAGCTCTTACATCTACTGTAATTTTGATACATTTCTGTACTTGCTCTCCATTAATGAAGGATATTCTATTTGAGGATACTAACGGGATTCTAGTTCTCTGTAAAGTTTCGACGTCTGCCGTTTTATATTATACAATCATGAACACGAACAAACAGTTACAGTTTGACTTCACCAGTCATCACCGAGTACCAGATATGATTAACGTGTGTCAGAGTGTAAACTGCATTTAGACAGAATTACACAGATGCAGAGACGGAAGCGGTTCAAGGTTCATATCACGGTTCATATAAGAAAAGTTATATTCTCAGTCACAGACTCAGCTAATGCGTAACTAGTAAGTCACCTGGCAATGATGTGCACAGTAATATTGACTCTTGACAGCGAGCGAAAATAGAGACTATTCACATGCAGAACTTCTCGTTCAGTTGGAGTGATGGGATGGCTTTCTCCGTCTGACCTTTGTCCCCTCCATCCACCCCTCTATAAAGCTCAGGAAATGAGAGAGGAGGGAGGTGGAGCAGGAGGAGAGACAGAGGGCCCTCCATGAGCACCCCGATGAAAAATATATTCAAGATACTGACATTGACAAAGGAAGGGAGAGGTCAAAACTAGTACAGTCAGAGGCCAGTTGAGGTTTGGACTAGCTAGGTGGCCGTGACTCTACCTCAGCCCTGAGGGAGGACCGACCGCTCTCCTTGGTCCCCTCTAGGGCCACCTTAACCACCTAAACACTAAGGTGGCCCTAGTGTTTAGTCTAGGGCCACCTTAGTGTTTTCCAGGAAGCAGGAAATGTACACATTTACCAGCTTTACATCAGCCCTGAAGGAGGAGTCCTCCATCTTGGGGAAGATCAGAACTCAAAATACGGGGGTGCTCAGCATTCCCATAACAGACATCGTATTTGTGCGAGTCATGAGCGCCTGGCTTTGATCTTAATAACCTAGCTAAGAGACGAACAGAGACAAGACAGAAAAAAAGACATTTCGTTCACCTGAAATATTGCAATTCTGTGCTGTATCATTTTTTTCTCCCAAGCCTATCATATACAGTGCCTTGCAAAAGTATTCATACCCCTTGAACTTTTCCACATTTTGTCACGTCACAAGCACAAACTTAAATTTTTTTATTGGGATTTTATGTGATAGATCAACACAAAGTAGCGCATAATTGTGAAGTGGAAGGAAAATGATACATGATGTTCAAGATTTTTTACAAATAAAAATCTGAAGTGTGGCATGCATATGTATTCAGCCCCCCTGAGTCAATACTTTGTCGAACCACCTTTCGCTGCAATTACAGCTGCAAGTCCTTTGGGATATGTCTCTACCAGCTTTGCACATCTAGAGACTGCAATTTATGTCCATTCTTCTTTGCAAAATAGCTCCAGTTCAGTCAGATTGGATGGAGAGCGTCTGTGAACAGCAATTTTCAAGTCTTGCCACAGATTCTATTGAATATGCTTTGATCTAAACCATTCCATTGTAGCTCTGGCTGTGTTTAGGGTCGTTGTCCTGCTGGAATGTGAACCTCCGCCCCAGTCTCAAGTCTTTTGCAGCCTCTAACAGGTTTTCTTCCAGGATTGCCCTGTATTTAGCTCCATCCATCTTCCCATCAACTCTGACCAGCTTCCCTGTCCCTGCTGAAGAAAAGCATCCCCACAGCATGATGCTGCCACCACCATGTTTCACGGTGGGGATGGTGTGTTCAGGTTGATGCGCAGTGTTAGGTTTCCGTCACACATAGTGTTTTGCAGGTAGGCCAAAAAGTTCAATTTTGGTCTCATCTGACCAGAGCACCTTCTTCCATGTTTGCTGTGTCCCCTACATGGCTTGTGGCAAACTGCAAACGGGACTTCTTATTGCTTTCTTTCAACAATGGCCTTCTTCTTGCCACTCTTCCATAAAAGCCAGATTTGTGGAGTGCACGACTAATAGTTGTCCTGTGGACAACTATTAGTTGTACCTGAGCTGTGGTACAACTATTGTACCTGAGCTGTGGATCTCTGCAGCTCCTCCAGAGTTACCATGGGCCTCTTGGCTGCTTCTCTGATTAATGCTCTTCTTGCCCGGCCTGTCAGTTTAGGTGGACGGCCATGTCTTGGTAGGTTTTGCATTGCAGGTTAAATACCATCATACATGCAGAGATACGTCTGCGTAGCTTGAGTCAACACATGAAGCAAGTTTTTGATTGCAGGCTGACTTTTGTCTCTGTAGTATCTCCAGAAGATACTGATCTGTAGACAAGCTGTACTACTAACTATGGAGTAGACTGTTCAACCAAGGTGCACAAACTTCTGCTTGGTGTGCTTTAATTTCTGTACACTACAAAGAGAATGTGCCAGCATCCAGCTTGTATCAGAACTGGATTCTAGACCAAATTTAGATGTCGGTTTTGAAGAAATCACTGCTTCTGCTTCAATCTGGGAATACAATTATATTTAATTGAAATACATTTAAACATCTGGCAGTTCTAAAGACATCACTGAGTGTAGCTCAGTTAGACAGTCCTTACCTGTTGCTGTTCAGATACATGGTTGTGATGTTTCTGCTAGAGTCTCTGTTTCCTTGAAAGTGGAATGTTAGGTAACATCATTAAATAACTTCCATGAACCAATCTTTATCACCCAGGTATGATATGTTATTTAACTGTATTAAATAGAAGACTGATAAACATACCTGTTGTGTAACCATTGCTCTTCTTTCTCCTATAGAACGGTACCAATGACAAATGTTATCTTAGTCAATAGCAATGTGATGATTTGGCAGCAAGTACTATCACCTATCAAAACCATGATGCCAGTTTTACTTGTGATTTGGTCTGGTCTCCTCGTTCTCAGCCAATAAAATACAAGTGCCGCTCCAATCAAAGCAAGAAGCAATACCACAGTGACGATGGGAATGACGACGATTCTTAACTTTTTCTCTCCACATTCTGAATCAGTTGAAAGAGTTCCTGCTCTTATCTGCTGGAGGTTCATAGATTCACATCTGGGCGGAGAGGAAACAAATGTTTACTTTTAATAACATACATAGATGCCATGAATTTACTGCTGTTCTAAGAAACCAAGTGCTTATAGATGCTCAGGACCCTTTACTGACTTTTGATGTGGTTGGCAAGATGTAAATGTCCCATCTGAATAGGTTTCACCAGTGCAGTCAACACACTCAGTATCTGTGGATGCTGTTCCTGTACAAATATACATGATATATATTAAACCCACTTCATACATATTCCACAGTGTCTGTCATCATTTCCAAAGTGATTTAGTTTCATAAGACTTCAGTCTAATCTCCTTTCAGTGGATCTAAAAAGCTCTTGCGTCAAGGTTTGGTTGTTCCGATTTTAGAAGCAGACACTAGCCAAGTCAATCAATGTGATCAAAAAACATTTCTGTCACGCCCTCCACCTCTGCCTCCTAGCAGTTCTCCCTGTCTGTCTGTCTGTCTGTGTGTGTGTGTGTGTGTGTGTGTGTGTGTGTGGCTCCAGTCTCCGGCTCCTCCTTGCATTATTATTACCTCATCCCAATCACCTGCTATACCCTGCACACCTGCCATCCATCAACTCATCACCACCTGTATAAGAACCCCGGCTTTCCATCCACTCACCGCCAGATCGTTGTTCCAACCAGTGTGGTATGCTGCATTCCCGGCCACTTGAATTTGGATTCAAGATTATCTGTTGTTTACTTGACGTTAACCCTGCTCTCCCTCTGCCCGGGATCATCACCGTCTCCAGCCATTCCGCGCATCCCCGTATACCTGCCTGCTACCTGTCAACCTGTTCGTTCACCACCTGCCTGCCGTGTCTCCTGCCTGTCTCCCTGCTTCGCCCTGCATCCACTCTACCCTCCGGTTTTCTCCTTTAATAAACTCTCTTTGTTTATTCTACCTCTGAGTCCGAGTTTTGCGTTTGGGTCCGTCCAGTAACCGTTACAATTTCTCTGTAAAATCCTCTGCATCTTGCAGAAAGTCTCCTATTTAAACATGTTGAGTTAATATTGAGAACTAAAACACTGAGATGCATATTTGGATCCAATGAAAAGACCAGCTTCTTATTATTTGGGGCATTTTTGCAATAGTTGGTTGTAATAGTTGTAATAGGCTCCATGCTAACACTTGAACATACACTATGTCACCATTTGTCATCTTGACTTGTCACCATGTACATATTGTGTATATATTCTTTATATCTCCTTTTTTATTCAGTGTGTTATTTAAGTTTGTATAGTGTGCTGGTGGAATGATCAGGAGTAAGAATTCCAATGTGCTTGTACTTGAACTTGTGTTGAGTGATGATGGGCCACTAGAATTATCTAAAGTCAAAAGACTGACCTTTTAGTCATAAAATGTTTAGTTTTTATTATACAGCCTGGAGATTAATAAATATTAAAATGAAGTGTAACTATCTCAGAGTAGCCAGGTTTATTTTTGTAATCATTTCTGGTTAGCAACCACATCTGCTGTTCAGTGGGTTTTAGCTGTACACAGCTGATCCCCCATCATCCACCACCTTCACTGTCATGTTGATTTTTTACCAATCCCCTACACAAAACTGACAGACTTCGGTGCATATCATGTTTTACTTACCATTTAGCTTTAGCACTACAAGTTCTCATGTTCTCACTTTTGAGATAATGCTACTAACCTACTATTATCAAGTATTAGCATGGAGCACTGGAGCAACAATCTACGTAGGATTCCTTTATAATATTTGAGTCAGTATAAGGAAACAAACCTTTTTGGCTGATGTATTGGCCAGGTTCACAGCTCCTGTGTGTCCGTGCTGCAACACAGCCGTCCTCTCTAGCGTCAATACAGTAGTATCCCTCTAGTGGTTCACAAACTGCATCTGATATTGTTGTACAGTTCTTCTTTACCTTCAAATCAATACCTGTCACCACATTGGGAAAAGATTACAGATGGGTATACAAAGCTTCTGTTGAAAGATCTGCTAGAATGTGGCAACATGCATAATGGTTTTCTGGTTTTACAGGACATGATAAGTTAGGATGAGTTAGTCTGAATGAAA
Organism: Hoplostethus mediterraneus; assembly: GCA_034670385.1. Lineage (NCBI taxonomy): Eukaryota > Metazoa > Chordata > Actinopteri > Trachichthyiformes > Trachichthyidae > Hoplostethus > Hoplostethus mediterraneus. The sequence continues at coordinate 41,678 of JAXDDW010000326.1, read as the reverse complement.
CCAGTCCTATAGGCCTGTCTGTTAGCATTTCCACTAAGCTAGCAAATATCCACAGAAATCTACCTGCATTACAGTATGCACATGGAAAACATTGTTCACGACCATTCCTCTCATTTAGAAACGTTCCTTCAGTGCAGGGTTGACAGATGGTACTTGTGTACTCTGTACAGTCTTCACGAACTTGTTTTCCTGTTGAACAGAAAATCAACAGTTCAGTTCTCCTGATGTAGTTTGTTAACTGACCTTCTAGGAGTAAAGTTAAATAAAATGTACATTTCACTCTGGTAGAACATTTTTAGTTCTACAAACCAGCAGGGTGGTGTAGTGAGTAGGGAGACTTCAACTGGATGACTTGGGTAAGCAATCATCCACCCTGCTGAAGTGTCCTTGAGCAAGACGCTGAATCCCTTACCAGCTTTGTTTTCAAGCTGGGGAAAAGGGCTGTATGACAGTGATGATAGCAGCTGATGTTAGAGGCTGACTGCTCCTCTACTCCAATGTACAAATTGGTGATAAATAGATTCAGTATTCTACCAAAGTGAAATATCTCTTTAATGTTCAGTTGGATCTTACCAGGGGGGCACATAGGACAGCATTGCTGCCCTATTTTGTACTCTGCAAGATGACAAGGGAAGGCATCTCCAATTAAAAGATTGACCATGAATATCTATGAAAAAAAGGAAAATCAAACAAGGCTGGTTAAAGTGAAGATACTAACTGAATGCAAGGATAGAAATCAAACTAGAAGTCAAAGCTGTGAATTATCAATTGCTAGGCTGTACTAGCTGGTTGCTAGGGTGTTTCTAGTTGGTTGCTAAGGTGTACTAGCTATTACGTATTAAGTATCAAAGGTATTAAAAGTATCAAAAGTTTCAAGTATTAAAGGCATTAAGTATTAAAGGTATTAAATATTAAAAGTATTAAGTATCAAAGTATTAAAAGTATTAGGTATTAAGTATCAAAAGTATTAAGTATCAAAAGTATCTTAATGTATTAAGTATTAAACATTCATCAACTTCAGCTCATCATTAAAACACCATCATCTCCTCCAAACTGATCACCAAACTCTGTGACCTTGGCATCAACACCTCCCTCTGTAACTGGATACTGGACTTTTAGACAACCACACCTCCTCAACCCTCACCCTGAACACCGGCATCCCACAGGGGTGTGTGCTGAGAAGAACGAAGAAGAAGAACGAGAAGTCAGAACGACGAACGAATTGCAACATTGGACACATGCAGGGGGAAGTGGCCGCACAACACACACACACGCATCTTCAGAGTGTCCAAGTTGAATGCATATCTGCATCTATCCCATCCCCGCCGATCTTCCTCCCAACCGGCCAGGGAGCAGAGGTCGCCGACAATAGTCCGCACCCGGGGACCAACTCCAGGGGCCAAATGTATAAACCATGCGTACACACGAAAAGTGTACGTACGTCACTTTCCACGCAGGAATCCAAATGTATCAAAATCCACGGGCGGCGAGAAAGTGCGTACCGGTAAGCACTTTTTCGCCGCCCGTGGATTTTTATACATTTGGAAACTTGCGTGGAAAGTGGCGGTGTGAAATGTGCGCACCTTTCCCACCGCCACTTTCCATGCAAGTTTCCAAATTTTTATACATTTGGAAACTTGCGGGCGGCGCGGTGAAAAAGTGCTTACCGGTACGCATTCTGAACACCATGCGTACCATATGCATTTTTCGAGTTTGTATCCAAAAAAGGATCAGAAAAGTGTGAATTTGGATGACATTTTATTTGGAGCTTTTTTCTTTCACTACATTGTGTTAGGATGTAATCTATAGTTTAAAAAAACATCCACTATGATGCGTGAGTGGTTAATAACATTTTTTTGACAAGCCTTCATTTCGTTCTATCTTGAGTAAATATGTTTGTCACTATGCTTTATGATAATGATCTTTATATAAATAAACAAATAAATACATGATCTGTATATAAATAAAGATGATTATTTTGTAGCATATTATTGGGGATACACCTTCAGCTGTGACCAGTTAACAGGTCGTTAAAACGTCACTATATAAAGACTGTAGCTGTGCGTAATGGCTGTTCCAAATGATACGATGGCTGCCTTGGCGTTGCTGGAAGATATTGCTATTGCGCAATTTAGGCGAGAACGAGTCTTCAGAGACCGTACTGATTTTCTGGTCCATGATGATGACTGGCTAATGCGCCAGTGGATTTCCAAGAGCTGTTCTCTTCTAATTGTGTGCTGAACTGGACCCTGTGTTGGGCACGCTCGGAGAACCCTGTCATCCCCGTCCATCTACAGGAATTGACAACAATCGGGTTTTTAGCGACGGGGACGTTTCAGCTGAAGCTTGCGGACAGATCAGGGATATCCTGAGCTGCCCTGAGCCGGGTCATGCCCATGGTGTGGGGTGGCATCATTTCTTTGAGTAATAAATACATCAGGTTCCCAGCACACAGCAGCTGAACAGGCCAACATCAAAATGCAATTTGCAGCGATGTCCGGTTTCCCAAATGTAATATATGTATATAATATTGTTTTGTATAATGAGCCACAACAGACGCTGTAATGTGTAGAGCGTTGCATTGGGCTTTTAAAAGGGAGATGGTTTCGGTTACTTTCTGCCATTCAACTTGTTTCATTTGGTTGGTAATGCCAGAGCTTAGGCTTCTAAATAATCCGCGTTTTCTTCTGTCATTTTAATCAACCATTATTTCAAGTTCACAGTCGTAAAATTGCGCTTCTTTTCTTCTAATTCTTCTTAAATGCTTCCGCCGTTTGTCCTCAGAACTAAATGCTGGCCCTTTATATGCAAACCAGGCAGTTGGGGGTGTGTTGGAAGCCATTTATAGTAAATTGTGGGCATGGTCAGAAGGCTCGTGCACGTGCACGCAATTTAAGGATGATTGAGATGTATGAAGAAAAAACACGTGGGAAGAGACGTGGAGTTTTATACATCTGAGCGTATGCATTTTTCCTGTTTTGTGTGTACACACGTTTCTACACCAAAATCTACACAGAGTTTTATACATTTGGCCCCAGGTGTTTTGCCGCTGTCTTCGTCAGGGACAGTCGACTGGATATTGCATGTTTTTAGATGGGGTTTTTTCCAGGAGGAAACCCAAGTGAACACGGGGAGAACATGCAAACTCCACACAGAAAGGCCCAGGAGATAACCCACCTGGGCACCCCAGACTCACCAGCGCCTCAGGCGGGAATCGAACCCACGACCTTCTTGCTGTGAGGCAGCAGTGCAAGCACTGCGCCACCATGCCACCTGTGGAGTTCTCTCCTCTACTCCCTCTTCACCTATGACTGCACACCTGTACATCGTTCCACCACCATTGGTGAAAACCACCCAACGCATCATCGGTACCTCACAAGCACAAGAGGTGTCTGTGAAGGGCGTGCAGCATCGTCAAGGACTCACCCCAGCTACAGACTATTTACCCACCTCCCCTCTGGGAGGTGCTGCAGGTCTCTTCGTTCCAGGACCAGCAGGCTCAGGAACAGCTTCTTCCCCTAGTCTGTCACCTTGCTGAACTCTGCACCACGGTGATAGCAGCCCCCCCTCCCCCTGGACAGACCTCCCAGTCCCCCCACACCTCCCTTCAGTGACTGAACAATGAACAATTATTTTTTATATCTATATTTTTGCACTACTTATACCTTGCACCATATATTTTGTACCCTGTTTATTATTTATACTGCACATATCTAGAGTATTCATTTCACTGTTAAAACTTTCAGTATTGTCCATACTGTATATATCTTAGCATATTCATATCCATCCCTTACTGTTTGTTTAATATTTATCTTACCACTATACATTTGCACATACTCTGCACTTCACTGCTATTTGCACTTCTGGTTAGATGCCAAACTGCATTTTGTTGTCTCAGTACTTGTACTCTGTGCAATGACAATAAAGTTGAATGTAATCTAATCTAATTAAGTATTAAAAGTATCAAAGTATTGGAAGTATTAAGTATTGATCTCTATGGAGAGTTCAAAATACATTGAAGTCTGTGGAAAGTACAAAGTCCTTCATAATTCAAAAAGTACCAGAAGTATCTCTTCGAAAAGACTTACCACAGAAGAAAAATAATAATAAGTATGCAAGATTACAATAGGGCACGGTCAAGGGGATGTCCCATCTGGCCCAAAAAAAAAACTTGAGATATTGCTATCAAACCTTATATTTTTTAAAAGCATATTGTTTCAATTTTGAGAATCTGAAGGAATTTTTTGATTATCTTTGTTCAAAAAAAAGATCTGGGGCTATTTATGCAAGTGATGCGAGTAAATTCCTGAGGTTTGGACCGTCATGATTTGTATCAATTTTGAAATCAGTCAGGACTCCGTAACTACTGGGTGTATTTCAGTTATGTCTAGCTTTTTAGAAAGCCCTTTTAATATATATTTTATTTTAATAAAATGAGTGTCTATGAGACCCATCCTCGATTTGTCTCTATTCAACAAATCGATAATGGAGAGACCGTTTCACATGCTGACGATCAGACAGGTGCTGGAATGTGTTCACCAGGGCGACTGGTTCACGTCCATAGACCTGAAAGACGCGTATTTCCACGTCTCCATCGTCCCGAAACACAGGAAATTCCTGCGCTTCTCATTCCAGGGGATACAATATCAGTACAACCGCCTGCCGTTCGGTTACTCCCTGGCTCCACGCACCTTCTCCAGGTGTGTGGAGACGGCTCTGGAGCCGTTACGCAGGGGGGGGATGAGAGTGCTGTTTTATCTGGACGACCTGCTTTTGCTGGCTCGCTCCAGAGAGGAAGCCGCCTTACAGACGAAAGTGTTGATAACACATCTGTCGAGTCTCGGCTTTACGGTAAATTGGGAAAAGAGTTCTCCTCTTCCCTCCCAGCTCGTGATCTATCTGGGAGTGGAATTGAACTCAGCCAGCATGAGAGCGCGGCTCTCGCAGCAGAGAGCAGAGGCGTTGACAGGCGTTGGTGATTCCCCTGGGTCTGCTCCACATGAGAAGGCTGCAAAGGTGGTTTATTCGTCTCCGCATCGACCCCGTGCGTCAGCGGAGACGCATGGTTTCCGTCCCTCCCTCAGTGGGTTCCGATTTAGCTCACTGGAAAAATCCTCACACCCTGTCGGTGGGGGTGCCCCTGGGCAGAGCTACGTCACACACCTCAGTGTTTACAGACGCATCTCTCTCAGGGTGTGGGGGGACGTGTCTGACACAAGTGGTGGGAGGACTGTGGCCAGCTCACATGTCTCTCCACATAAATGCTCTGGAACTTCTCACGGTGTGGAAAGTAATCCAGCATTTCGCCCCGCTGCTGCAGGATCAGCACGTTCTGATCCGCACAGACAACAAGGCGACAGCAGCCTACATCAATCGCCAGGGAGGGGTGCGCTCTGCGCAGCTCTTGGACATAGCCAGACGGCTTCTACGCTGGGCGCACACACACCTGCTCTCCATCAGAGCAGTGTATATCCCCGGCATTTTTAACAAAGGGGCGGACATTATGTCAAGGGGAGGTCCCCGTCAGGGAGACTGGAGCCTCCACCCAGACCTGATTACCCAGATTTGGGTCAGGTTCGGCAAAGCGGACGTGGATCTGTTTGCCGCACGCGAGAACGCACAGTGCGCTCTTTGGTTCTCACTGAGCACACGAGACAATTCCCCGCTGGGAGTGGACGCGTTTGCGCATCGGCCATGGCCCAGGATGTTGCTATACGCTTTCCCCCCTGTCCCTCTGATCCCTCGGTTCTTGGATCGGGTTCGGGAAGAACGACTGTTGGCGATCCTGATAGCTCCGGAGCGCACAGGCGCGTCATGGTTTCTGTGCCTGCAGCGGCTGATATCAGGCCGCCCGTGGGAACTCCCGTGGCGCGGGGACGCTCTCTCTCAGGCAGAGGGAGAGATCAGGAATTAGCCGGTGATAGGCCATCGTCTGTGGGTCTGGCCGCTGAACGGGAACGCTTAGAGAGGCTGGGCCTCTCTCAAGACGTTGTGCGCACTATTCAAGGCGCTAGAGCAGCGTCTACCAGAGCGTCTTACACTGCCAAATGGACCGCTTTTCAGCGTTGGTGTGTAGGAAAGAGCCTGGATCCAATTGCGTGTCCCCTGCCTCATGTGCTTTCATTCCTCCAACTGTTAGTAGACAGGAATTTGGCTTTCAGCACAGTAAAGATATACGCCGCTGCTATCTCGTCCTGTCACGAGGGTTTCGGCGACAGATCGGTGTTTAGTCACCCTTTGGTGAAACGCTTCCTGAGGGGCGTGCGGAGACACAGGCCGGTGTCACGTTCCCTGGCCCCTCAGTGGGACTTAGCGCTGGTTTTACGCGCGCTGGTCAAAGCTCCATTTGAACCCCTGGATCAGGTTCCGCTTGAGTTTCTGTCAGCCAAGACAGCGCTGCTGTTGGCTCTGATGTCTGCGAAGAGAGTCAGTGATTTGTCTGCTCTCTCTGTGGCTCCTTCATGTCTCAGGATCCAAGGAGATGGCAACTCGGCTATTTTGCGCCCTAACCCGGCGTTTACGCCTAAGAGCATCACTAGCTCCTTCAGATCTAGAGTGATAACTTTGGATGGGTTCTTTCCTCCTCCTCACAACTCTGAGGAGGAAGCCACGTCTCATCTCCTATGCCCGGTGCGCGCACTATCCTGTTACGTTGCGCGCACGGCTGCCTTGCGCCGCTCTCAGCGCTTATTCGTGCACTACAGAGAGCAGTCTCAGGGGCATCCCCTGTCTGTACAGCGGCTGTCACACTGTTTCACAGGCGTATGTCTCCTCGGGGTTGGATCCCCCGCAGGGCATCAGAGCGCACTCTACCAGAGGAATTTCATCCTCCGCGGCTCTGCACGGAGGGATGACGGTGGAAGACATTTGCACTGCGGCTTCTTGGTCTTCCCCCTGCTCCTTCATTCGTTTCTATCTACGGGACGTTTCCCGTTTCTCCATGACTCACTCTGTACTGAGTGTTTTGTCAGAGTGATCAGATAGAGCGCTATCCCCCCCTGCCGGTCGGCTCACGGGGGATGTCTTTTCCCTACTCTGCTCCTCGCTGGACTGTTACGGTACGTAACCTCGTCTCCGCTTCTCGCAGCAGTAGGCCTTATTGTTCCCAGCCTTCACCTCATCATAGAGAATGTGAATATTCTACTATGTTGTGCTTGAGCACATATGGGGTTCTGTGGTGTGTCATTGGGTATGACACACTGGCTGGGCATGGAATGTCTTGAAGTAGGTGTGTTTGTGCTTATGGTACCGGACGGAACCAGTGTGGCATAGACTAAATCCTGCTTCGCCCTTAACCCAATAGCGATAGCCTTAGAGGGCGAAGCCTATATGAAATAGAACTTAAGTTACGTACTGTAACTACGATTCTATGAATATAGGCGCAGCCCTCTAAGCTCTGGGCCCCACTGGTTCTTGAAATAGCTGAAGAAAAAGCTGTTTTATGGGAGCCGATTGTCAGGTCCGCACCCGAGCTATAGAGGAGGTGCGGACCTGCGTGGGGCCCACACTACAGGTGGGCGTGGAATAAAGTTCTTTCAGTGCTGCGCATGCGCGCGAGGGATAAACCCAATAGCGATAGCCTTAGAGGGCTGCGCCTATATTCATAGAATCGTAGTTACAGTACGTAACTTAAGTTTTCTATCACAAGCGTCGGAACGGAACGGCGCCGATTTCCGCTGGTTTTCTCAATGTAGGGGGTTGGTCTCTCTCCCTGCTTGTGTGTGTGCCTGCTCGTCTCTCTCTCTCTCTCTCCGTGTGCCTGTTTGTCTCTCTCTCTATTCAATTTCAATTTCAATTTGAAGCTTTATTGACATGAAAAGACAGTGCTTATATTGCCAAAGCAAACGTATATGAACAGACAAAGAACATTTACAACCATATGAAAGTACATGCCACAGGGCAACACAAGTAAGAACAGCAATAAATGAAAAGTATTATCAGTGCTTAATTTGTGCCGGGGCTAGTGGCAAAACTAGTGACTTTGATCTTAATAACCTAGCAAAGAGACGAAGAGAGAAAGAAAAATACATTTTGTTCACCTAAAATATTGCGATTCTGTGCTGTATCATTTTTTTCTCCCAACCCCATCATATAGCTACTCTACAAATGAGAAATAGGCATTTAAAAACAATACAAAAATGAATACATTTCATCTAAATGTACTTCACCTGAACGTGTTCAGAAACATTAACTCTCGTCGCTGGGGTTTTCATGTGGGACAACTAGAAGTTAGCGAGAACCTAAAAAAACACAAAATATATTTATAGGGCCAACCCTACCGAGCCCTGGGGAAGATCATGGAGGAGGGCTGTCCTTGGCTCCTCCCACTCCGAAGGCTGCAGGAGGCCAGGCCACTCTACTGACAGGAAGTAAATGTAAAATAAAATAAAATGAAGCTGCTTGTGCAGTATAGTGTTCAGCGCCTGGCTCTCTTGCGGGGAGGCTGCTGACACCAGGGTTCCCTGCTGACATCTAGATCAATCTGGGGCACGTAGACTCCCTCACTAACAGACTCCCTCACTAACAGACTCCCTCACTAGCAGACTCCCTCACTAACAGACTCCCTCACTAACAGACTCCCTCACTAACAGACTCCCTCACTAGCAGACTCCCTCACTAACAGACTCCCTCACTAGCAGACTCCCTCACTAACAGACTCCTGGAGTCCGTCAGCTAGCGGAGTGCTGGTGACCACTGGGCAGGAGAGCCTCCCATAGGTGCTGCTTGATCTGCCGTCCAAGCTGCAGGCTGTAGGGACGAGGCCGGCCAGTGGAGTACCGCAGCATGGGGTCCACCACAGACTGGTAGAGCTGCTGGTACTCCGCTACAGTTCGGCCATGGATCATCGAAGGGCCAGGGGTGGAGGGCTGCAGACACCGGGGGGGCGGGGCGCCAGTCGGACAGGACAGCAGCACCAACTTTTTTTAACTTTTCATCTGGGTGCTCCTGGAGGGCCCTCAGGCTCTCCTCCTGCTCCACCTCCTTCCTCCGCTTTTCCTGACCCTTATAGAGGGATGGAGGGCACAAAGGTCAGAGGTCAAGACTAGTACAGTCAGAGGCCAGCTGAGGTCTGGACTAGCTAGGTGGACATGACTCTACCTCAGCCCTGAGGGAGGACCGCTCTCCTTGGTCCCCTCTAGGGCCACCTCCCAGGATGTTTCCAGGAGTGGCAGGGCCCCACTCTCCTGACAGGAAGACCAGGGACCAATCACCACCAGCTCTACTGCATTTTATCAACACATTTTATACTTTATTACATTTTGACAGGGTGCGCTGGGTTTTACAGCAAAACAGACGTGAAGATAAACTTTATTAAAAGGATAAATATACAGAAAATAACATTTTTCACATGTATATGTTACTATAAATGTGGGAAACTGGTAAATGTGTACATTTATGATACTATAAGCCTCATGCTACTGTGATTAGTGTTTTCCAGGAAGCAGGAAATGTACACATTTACCAGCTTTACCTTGGGAAATGTGTACACTCACCAACTCTCAATTACTTCATTACTTAAGTAACACTTCGTCTTCAACTTTGAACTTTATTGTCATATACTTGATAACAATGCAAACATCATTATCAGTAATGAAATTCTTGGTGTCAGAGCCAACTCAACTTTACATGGTAAGTAAAATAAGACAAATAAGTGATTAAAGAAAAATAAAACAGTATTCAAATAGTAATAAAGTGCAAAGAAGCGGTGTAGTATAATCTAAAAGTATTTACCTTTTTATAGAAAAATAAAATATAATAAAAAATAATACTAGAGATATTTGCAAGACAAACACCACAATGTGACACTAAGAGGTAAGACAAAACAGGTATGCAATACTGATATTAGTCCTAAAGTCTTCCACCAAAATGCACCAGTGTCTGCTGCACCCAGCACATATTCTAATTGCCAGAAGAAACAACACAATTTCTCCAAATCCAATGCTTTGTGGCCGATACAGAGGCCTACACCAATAGAAAGTAATGGTAATAGAAAGTACACATTGATTTAGATGCAGTGGTGTTCAGGGCATTGCAGGTTAAATACCATCATACATGCAGAGACATGTCTGCGTAGCTTGAGTCAACACATGAAGCAAGTTTTTGATTGCAGGCTGGCTTTTGTCTCTGTAGTATCTCCAGAAGATACTGATCTGTAGACAAGCTGTACTACTAACTATGGAGTAGACTGTTCAACCAAGGTGCACAAACTTCTGCTTGGTGTGCTTTAATTTCTGTACACTACAAAGAGAATGTGCCAGCATCCAGCTTGTATCAGAACTGGATTCTAGACCACATTTACAATGTAGTGCCAGAAAGGCACATTTAGATGTCGGTTCTGAAGAAAACACTGCTTTCAATCTGGGAATAGAATTATATTTAATTTAAATACATTTAAACATCTGGCAGTTCTAAAGACATCACTGAGTGTAGCTCAGTTAGACAGTCCTTACCTGTTGCTGTTCAGATACATGGTTGTGATGTTTCTGCTAGAGTCACTGTTTCCTTGAAAGTGGAATGTTAAGTAACATCATTAAATAACTTCCATGAACCAATCTTTATCACCCAGGTATGATATGTTATTTAACTGTATTAAATAGAAGACTGATAAACATACCTGTTGTGGAACCTTTGCTCTTCTTTCTCCTATAGAACGGTACCAATGACAAATGTTATCTTAGTCAATAGCAATGTGATGATTTGGCAGCAAGTACTATCACCTATCAAAACCATGATGCCAGTTTTACCTGTGATTTGTTTTCCTCTCCACCTTCTCAGCCAATAAAATGACATCAAGAGTACAATGATGAATGCCACAATTCCGAAGACTATTCCCACGACGATTCCGACATTTAACTTTTGTTCTCCACATTCTGAATCAGTTGAAAGAGTTCCTGCTCTTATCTGCTGGAGGTTCATAGATTCACATCTGGGCGGAGAGGAAACAAATGTTTACTTTTACTAACATACATAGATGCCATGAATTTACTGCTGTTCTAAGAAACCAAGTGCTTATAGATGCTCAGGACCCTTTACTGACTTTTGATGTGGTTGGCAAGATGTAAATGTCCCATCTGAATAGGTTTCACCAGTGCAGTCAACACACTGAGTATCTGTGGATGCTGTTCCTGTACAAATATACATGATATATATTAAAGCCAGTTCATAAATATTCCACAAGTTCTGTCATCATTTCCAAAGTGATTTAGTTTCATAAGACTTCAGTCTAATCTCCTTTCAGTGGATCTAAAAAGCTCTTGAGTCAAGGTTTGGTTGTTCAGATTTTAGGAGCAGACACTAGCCAAGTCAATCAATGTGATCAAAAAACATTTCTCTGTAAAATCCTCTCCATCTTCCAGAAAGTTTCCTATTTAAACATATTGAGTTAATATTGAGATAACTAAAACACTGAGATGGGTACTTTTTGGATCCACTAAAAGGACCAGCTTATTATTTGGGGCATTTTTGCAATAGCTGGTTGTAATAGTTGTAATAGGCTCCATGCTAACACTTGATCATACACTATGTCACCATTTGTCATCTTGACTTGTCACCATGTACATATTGTGTATATATTCTTTATATCTCCTTTTTTATTCAGTGTGTTATTTAAGTTTGTATAGTGTGCTGGTGGAATGATCAGGAGTAAGAATTCCAATGTGCTTGTACTTGAACTTGTGTTGAGTGATGATGGGCCACTAGAATTATCTAAAGTCAAAAGACTGACCTTTTAGTCATAAAATGTTTAGTTTTTATAATGCAGCCTGGAGATTAATAAATATTAAAATGAAGTGTAACTATCTCAGAGTATCCAGGTTTATTTTTGTAATCATTTCTGGTTAGCAACCACATCTGCTGTTCAGTGGGTTTTAGCTGTACACCAGCTGATCCGCCCCCAACATCCACCACCTTCACTGTTCATTTCATTTTTGACCAATACCCAAATTTCTCAAAATCTCTAACATCGAACTTCTCCGAGGTGCGCAATCATCACTACGCGACGCTTATGCTTCTCCGATCTTAGCGGAAGCGCGTACTTACACAACTTGACATAGTGGCGGCTGAAGTCCTTGAGAGTGAGCACAGAATTCTGTGCGTATTACTTCATGAGCGTCTACAGCGCGAGTACACACACACATGGCTCTCATCTGCGTCTGAAATGGAGCGAACTTCTCTATAGAGAGATATGCGTATTGTGTTATTACAATCTTCCGAGCGGGAATTATGTAGAGTCACTACTACATATTGTGGGGGCGGAGGTATCTTTACTACTACTCATCTAGAGAGGTAAATATTGTGTACACAATTTAAACAATAACTCACAATCATTTTGGTATCGCTGGGGCGATATGTCCCAAATAACTTACCGTGGTGCGAGCACCATTCCAGGGAACATATTCGACAGACGTGATTCTGAATGATATGGGAGCGAGTATTGGGGGGGGAAGAGTTGATAGGTGCTGGGAGGGGGTCTGAGGTATTATTGTGTGCCACTCTAACGAGTGTTTAGTTAAGGGTTTGACGGCGCGACCATGCGCGAGTTCTCATGCCGCGCGAGCATGGCTGTGTGGCGTATGGCGAGATGCGCTATTTGGGGAGCGTTGGGTATATCTGGTTATGTAGTTTGCAAGGTCTGAGATACAGGTAAAATCAGATACTGCTTTACTCATGGCTGAGAGGGGTATGTTGAGTCATGTTGCGTACATCACACATACAGGGTGTGTGTGGTACCCGTGTTGGGGGCTATCCACGCGCGCGTAGGGGTCGCACTCCTCGTGTCTAGCATATCTACAATGGTTCGCGATGTACACTATCCGGGGGGGCGAGCAGAGTGGATTCACTGAGTAAACTATATGCGTCTGCTAGATCGTGTGTTTATTAGACAGGTCTATTCTTCTACCATTCACAATCACACATCTCGATCTCTGTCATCATCCACATGGTGGACACACTGTAGGGGACTCTAGCAGAATGGTTATGATACGGCAGACATATTCATTATTCTGTGTTTGTGAAGAGATCTTCTTAGGCTTGAGAAATTGGCAACATTGCAATAATTGAGTATTTCTGGTTTTTACTAGGACCATGGCTACTAGGGGATGGAAGTGTGGATTAGACGTAATGAAACCATGTAGGGGGGGGAGCATTTATAGGCCTTCTGTTACATTTCCACAACTAGCAAATATCCCAAAATCTAACCTGCATTACAGTAAGCACATTGAAAACATTGTTCCACGACCATTCCTCTCATTTAGAAACTTCCTTCAGTTGCAGTTAGGCAGAAGGTACTTTGTGTACTCTGTACAGTGTTCCTCAACTCTTTTCCTGTTGAACAGAAAATCAACAGTTTCAGTTCTCCTGGAATGTAGTGGAGTTGTTAACTGACCTTCTAGGAGTAAAGTTAAATAAAATGTATATTTCACTTTGGTAAAGGGCCGTATGACAGTGATGATAGCAGCTGATGTTAGAGGCTGACTGCTCCTCTACTCCAATGTACAAATGGGTGATAAATAGATTCAATATTCTACCAAAGTGAAATATCTCTTTAATGTTCAGTTGGATCTTACCAGGGGGGCACATAGGACAACATTGCTGCCCTATTATGTACTCTGCAGGACGACAAGGGAAGGCATCTCCAATTAAAAGATTCACCATGAATATCTATGAGAAAAAGGAAAATCAAACAAGGCTGGTTAAAGTGAAGATACTAACTGAATGCAAGGATAGAAATCAAACTAGAATTATCAATTGCTAGGCTGTACTAGCTGGTTGCTAGGGTGTTTCTAGCTGGTTGCTAAGGTGTACTAGCTATTACGTATTAAGTATCAAAGGTATTAAAAGTATCAAAAGTATTAAGTATTTAAGCATTAAGTATCAAAAGTATCAAGTATTAAAGGCATTAAGTATTAAAGGTATTAGATATTAAAAGTATTAAAAATCAAAGTATTAGGTATTAAGTATCAAAAGTATTAAGTATCACAAGTATCTTAATGTATTAAGTATTAAACATTCATCAACTTCAGCTCATCATTAAAACACCATCATCTCCTCCAAACTGATCACCAAACTCTGTGACCTTGGCATCAACACCTCCCTCTGTAACTGGATACTGGACTTTTAGACAACCACACCTCCTCAACCCTCACCCTGAACACCGGCGTCCCACAGGGCTGTCTGCTGAGTCCTCTCCTCTACTCCCTCTTCACCTATGACTGCACACCTGTACATCGTTCCACCACCATTGGTGAAAACCGCCCAACGCATCACCAGTACCTCACAAGCACAAGAGGTGTCTGTGAAGGGCGCGCAGCATCGTCAAGGACTCACCCCAGCTACAGACTGTTTACCCACCTCCCCTCTGGGAGGTGCTGCAGGTCTCTTCGTTCCAGGACCAGCAGGCTCAGGAACAGCTTCTTCCCCTAGTCTGTCACCTTACTGAACTCTGCACCACGGTGATAGCAGCCCCCCCTCCCCCTGGACAGACCTCCCAGTCCCCCCACACCTCCCTTCAGTGACTGAACAATGAACAATGATCTACCTACCATTGCCACACTTCAGTACCTGCACTATATGCTTTTATATCTATCTTTTTGCACTACTTATACCTTACACCATATATTTTGTACCCTATTTATAGTATCATTATTATTTATACTGCACATATCTAGAGCAGTGGTTCCCAAACTGGGGGGCGCGCCCCCTAGGGGCATAAAATAAAATCATAAAAAACACAATTGCAAACAAGTTGTAAAGATAGGGCACTGTATCATATGGTTGCACCTAAGAAATAAAAATAAAAATAAATCAAGTGGAACCAATGTGAAATGCACTGTGTTCCCACCACGCCCCCCAGAGCGGCTCATGTTACAGACCAACTCGCGGTAGCGGAGCAAAACCCAAAGAGAGAGAAAGAAAGACACACAGAGCGACACAGAAAGAGTAAAGAGAAAAGGATAGGAGATAGGAAGGAAGCAATATACCAAGATGGACAGATTTGCGACTGGTGTAAAGCGCAAATCAGATGGCATGTCTGTTACAGCTGTAACAAGCGACGCGACCACCACAACAACGGCACAAAAAAAGGTAAAAGCAAGAAAATATGACGAGGCATATTTGTCCCTGGGCTTTACAAGCACTATGGTCGGCCAAGAAGAGAGACCGCAGTGTGTTGTGTGTCTTAAAATACTGGCGGCAGACAGTTTGAAGCCCAATAAAATGAAACGACACTTGGAAACCCACCACCCCGATCATGTGAACAAGCACCTTGATTTTTTCAAAAAGAAACTGGAAAACTGTCATGCCCAGCAGAGTCGCTTTTTCAAAACTGCATGTGTCCCTGTGAAAGCACAACTCGCTTCCTACAAAGTAGCTTACAGAGTCGCCCAATGCAAAAAGGCTCACACAATAGCGGAGGAGTTAATACTACCTACCGGTTTCAACAGTAATTGATGAAGCAACTGCAAGTCCACTCAAAACTATTCCGTTGTCAAACACTATTTCAAGGCGTATCTGTGACCTCTCTGCAGCTTATTGAAGATACTACTTGAAAGCAATCTAAAGTCCAATCTTTTTGGAAGTTGATTTTATTATTGCTATTTTTTTTTCCAGTAAAACAAACTGAACAATAAACTTAAGTGGAAAAGTGAAGTGATATGTATTTATTTTAGAAAGAAAAACAAATCTTTCATAGATTTTATATATCATAATGCAGTTCATTCAAAACAAAGAAGGTACTGGGTGCGGTGGGGGTGGGGGGGCTTACAATGTTCCTATATCATCAAAGGGGGGCTTGACAGAAAAAGTTTATGAACCACTGATCTAGGCACGGGTGTCAAACCGTGTGCCATGGAGGGCCGAGAGTATGCAGGTTTTCATTCCAACCGAACACTACACCAGGTGATTTCACTGATTAGTCCCTCCTCTCTGGCTGAAGGTGTGGTAATCAGTGAAATCACCTGGTGTATTCTTGGGTTGGAACGAAAACCTGCATACTCTCGGCCCTCCATGGCACACGGTTTGACACCCCTGATAGAGTATTCATTTCACACTGTTCATACTTTCAGTATTGTCCATACTGTATATATCTTAGCATATTCATATCCATCCCTTACTGTTTGTACTCTGTGCAATGACAATAAAGTTGAATGTAATCTAAGCTAATTAAGTATTAAAAGTATCAAAAGTATTAGAAGTATTAAGTATTGATCTCTATGGAGAGTTCAAAATACATTGAAGTCTATGGAGAGTACAAAGTACTTCATAATTCAAAAAGTACCAGAAGTATCTCTTCGAAAAGACTTACCACAGAAGAAAAAATAATAAGTATGCAAGATTACAATAGTGGGATTTGCTGTAGAGAGCAATTCCACTAAATAGAAGAAATAAAGTTTCCTCTGAAGAGAGAGAGAGAGGCAGAGGGTGGAGAGGAAGCATGTGATTATAGGAAGTGCAGACAGACTAAAATAAGCTTTTAGACAGCAAATGTCTTTACCAACAATGGCCCGATCCAAGTTGTTCTCATGGAAAGCATTTCAGATACAATGTTGAACAGTTTTCATAAAATCCAGACACCATCGCAGTGAGGTTCAAGTTGAGGTGACATTTCAAATCCAAATCACGAGGATCAGATCTGGATAGAAAGAGGAACATGTCCGCATAGTTATTCTACTATGTCTCTTTCACTTTCTAGTAGACCTAGAAAAAAAGAACTACAGTAATCCTATGATACATTTTAGATGGATACTATCAAAATACCACAGAAACACTGTAAATTCCTGTAGGAATATTATAGTTATAAAATAAGAAATAGAAGTTACTGTACAATAAGATACAGCCACTGTAATCTCGCTAACTGTCACCGCCATCCGTGAATTTGAGAATAGAATAACACACAAAGTTATAAAATGAATAATTTATTGAAATATCTGCGGCTACGCAAATTATATAATCGAACTATATAGTCGAACTTTAGATTCAGGAAAGGCCCAGTCATGTCATGTCGTATCTACTTCTACCGACAAACAAGGTCACAATAGTCCGATTCCCGAGTAAGGCTTGGCGTGCAGCGGGGAATGTTACCCGTCGACCAGCACTTCAACTGTCTGACTGCTTTTAGACAACAGATGTACGTGAATTACATGAACATATAACAAGCTAATAATAAATCCAGTAATGTTATTACTCACCAGGCTGCTGTGAGAGTAAGAGACGTTAATGTCTGTGTGACGTCAGAGTAGGCGGTTTCCAGCTACGTGTTCCTCGGAACAAATAAAAGTAGCTTGTTGTAAACATCATATTTGGTTATAACAGCTCTTACTACTACTGTCATTTTGATACATTTCGGTACTTGCTCTCCATTAATGAAGGATATTCTATTTGAGGATACTAACGGGATTCTAGTTCTCTGTAAAGTTTCGATTTCTGCCATTTTGTATTATAAAACCACAAACACGGAACACAGTTACAGTTTGATGACACCAGTCATCACCGATACCAGATATGATTAACGTGTGTCAGAGTGTAAACTGCATTTAGACAGAATTACACAGAACAAAGTCAACCTTTTATCAGAGTTCACGGTAGTATATGATAGTATATTAACCTATTTACCTGGTAAAGAGTTAAAACACTGAAGGGACGAATAATCCACCATGATGCAGAGACGGAAGCAGCTCAAGGTTCATATCACGGTTCATATAAAACAAGTTATATTCTCAGTCACAGACTCAGCTAATGTGTAACTAGTGAGTCACCTGGCAATGATGTGCACAGTAATATTGACTCTTCTACTTTCTACAAGGATACATTGATCTGTAATTAATTGTAATATAAGTGGAAGAGCAGACATGAACACCAGCCATTACATTACACTCAGTTAGGAGACGCTTTTATCCAAAGTGATTTACAAAGATGATAGTTGATGTGCCAATACAGTTATAGTTAGCAGCCATTTGTTGACTAAGTTATCTACAAACCGACATTAACCTTGCTAAACAACAACAACCTTGCTAAACTATCTTTAAATTGGACCATTTCCAAAAACTGCATTAAAGCAACTTGGCAAGTGGCAACAGGGTATCATTGTTTGGATTTTTGAAACTTCATGAGCGGAGTGGATTTGGCTCTTTAGAAAGGAACTTTTTAGCCAAGCACTCACTTTTGCTTTCAGTATTACCAGTATTAGCCATCAGCTATCTTATCTATTTATGACTCTCTCTCTCTCTCTCTCTCTCTCTCTCTCTCACACACACACACACACACACACACACACACACACACAGTCTCCAGTCTCCCTTTCTGGCATTCATATAGGAGTATTGGAAAATATAGGAGTATTTGTTACTTTCAATTGCCTTGCATTTTTCCAGATGTCAGCAGATCTTTCTAACCTACACTGTCAGAAAAAAAGGGTTCATTAGGGTTCTATATAAAACATCAACCCTAAGGTTCTATCCTCTACCAAAGAACCATTTGGCAAAAAAGGTTCTATAAACATTCAGTAAAACAACAAAGTAAACAAAGTAACATTCAGTAAAACAAAAACAACAAAGTCTGACAGACTTTTTTAAATGGAAATAATATTTGTTGACTGGCGTGTCGATAATGTTACATGTAACGTTACCTTGGCTTATTGTAAACTAACAGCTAACTAACAGCTGGTTAGCTGTTAGTCAACCTAGCTAGCCTAGTTATCAATGTTGTCAGTTAACCTACTGTTAATTCCCAACTAAGTTAGCTTGGTGATAGAATGTGTGGTTACAGATATCTCATTTCTCAAACATATAGCATTAAGATATCTACACTGTAAAATATGATAGCCCCATTAAGTTATGTGAACTTATTTCTCCTCTTTAATTCCACTTGTCATGACAAGTTTTGGATATTGAACTCAAGTTTATAAGTTTTCAAATGTTAAACTTGAAGTTATCCATTGATTTGACTAGTTGTGAGTTTTGTCCGGGTTGTCAACATTCATTTAAGTCATGTCTGTAATTTATAAATTGAAAAAAGGGAAATGGGAATGCCTTTTGTTTCCCAGCATGCATTGGGAGAATGTTGACTTTGCCATTGTCTGTTGTTGTTCTTGTTCATGCAAATAATTCATGTTCAGGGAGATAATGTTTTGCAGGGATTTGTTCCTTTATGTTCTTTATTTTAGTTGGAAAGCTTGTTGGTTGGTGGTGGTTGACACCATGGGTGTGGTTCATAGTGGGGGAGCTGACTTGCCTACCATTTCACTTCAGATGTTGGTATCACAATTGTGGCTTGCAGCTGTTAAAGCTGGCTGTGTAGTTGTGAGGCTACGTCACTCACAGATGACACTAAAAACAGATTTAGGGTTAACATAAAGCTGTTTCTAGTGTGTCATCTGTGAGTGAAGTAACCTCAGTTCACCACACTATCAATGTGTACAAAAATAAAGGTCTTTAGTTTAAGTATTGCATTCACTCACTCTTGACAAGATAAAGCAAGTTTTCTTGAATGGGTAATGTAACATAGTTAGTTGTTTTAACTCAGACTATCAAGTTTAAACAACAAATGACCATTCGTTAAACAACTTATATGACTTAACTTTGTGAGTTGAAGCAAAGCTTATCTTCAAGTTGAGTTTACTCACGTTTTTAAGGCAGCAGGTGAACTTTCGTTTCTAAGTTTAACCTACTTGAAATTTATTACAGTGTAGTTTTTAGCACTCTATTCAGGGGGTTATGATTTTAATTTCCAATTAATTTGGTTTATATACAACTACACTTGTATTTTACTTATTTATAAGTATACTTTATGTTTTTATCACAGTTTACCAAAATGTATTATCATGCTTAGCTTTAGTCTAATTTTGGTTCACTTGTTAATAACCTAACCTTGGTAACCATCATTTTTTAATGTTGTACTTATTGTTTGTGTTTGTTGCAGATGCATCATGAAATAAGGTTGCGTTTTGGCCAGGACTTGGAGCTAAATCTTCAAGATGCTCTCAATGTGATGACACCCAACATCATAAGGGTGGCTCGTAGTGGGAGTGAGAGGGGCCTCCTGTCAAGCCTGCTGGGAATTGAGGCTAACAAAGATGGTATGTTACATCTTATCATACACCATACACTTGCACTCTCTCACACACACAATTGTATTCATAAAACTACATGGTTTTATGCAGAGATCATTTATTCTTTCTGAAATTTCAGACCTGCAAAGGAGTGCAGCAATCCTGATTCTGCCTGCCTGATTCAAGGAGAGCTCCAAGTTCCTTTACTGTTTAGATGAGGTATATGTTGAATCTTCACATTGTCATTGACATTTTGTTGTATTGTCAATTACCTATAGCTTGAATTCTATCAGGAGGTTCCTTACATATGTTTCTTTTCCATAGGAACCAACAAGCTCATTCCCAACCATCATCTTCTATGATGCAGGGAATCCCCTCCTTGCTTTGAAAGCATCCAACTTGTGATGGCAACTTGTTCCCATCACAAGTGGAGAAATGGATGTGCCACAGGCTCTGCAGTGTCTGCTTGAGGTGTATTTCCTGTTTCATATGGAGTACCCAGATGAAACACACACTGTCATTTATAGAACATTATTTTTTCAAACTAGGAAATGGTAAGAAAAGAGTGTCTATTCCGGTGCTCAAAATGTACTGTATGTAATGTAATGTATCATCTTTCACAGTGAATGATGGAATTGATGTAAATAGTAATTTTCAAGAAAGTGTTTGCAAAGATTAAAAAAGTTTAGCCTACTGTTCTTTTGTTTTTGCTGGTTGATTTTAATCTGTCACTCTATTCACTAACATTTATTGGTAATTTCAAATGTGGAGGATTGCCCTAATTAAATGAACCCTCTGAAATGGTTCTATATAGAACCTTTTGAGGGTGCCAAATATGTACCAAGCTATAGAACCCTTAAAGGTTCTATATAGAACCACTTATTCTTTGTGTGTAGGAGAAAATGAAAGTAACTATTCTCTCAACTATTTACTTCTTCTTTCAGGTCTCTTGTTTAAAGTGATGTGAAACCCATCACCCAATTATCTTTGCACTCAAATGTCATGTTCACATCATATTGACGGGCTTTAGGACAGGTCTACATGATGTTGTTTTGTTTTATGTTAGTGCCATAACGCTGTTACGTTTCTCGGCCTTTTGGCTAAGACTGCGATCGCCCCCTACTGGTCAGCTTAAAACTTTACCTGTTGTGGTACTGTTTTGCTGTGCCTCTGGAGGATATTCCCCTTTTCTTTTGTGGACAAAAACAATTGGCTTTAGTGATTGTAAAACTCCATAAAAGAAACCATTGGCCTAGAGGACTCTTTACCTGCACTCTGTCAGCCAACACCTGGACCAGGCCAACCAAGCAGAAGGCTAGTGTTTTAGTTATTTATTGTTTTACCCTTTTATAGTATTTTAAACCCTGCAGGTTTACCTGCAGTTTTATTGCTTTTAGCCCTTGGTTTTTAGCTTTTAGCTTGTGGGGCCTCCACCATGTCGGCTGCCCATGCCGGCATGCGGAGGCACCACAGTGTGCGTGTTAAGTTTAAAGAAATTGATGGTAAACTCCTGGGGATGTCCAGATTGGACATCTCCAGGAAGCTGACACAAAAGGCACTCGGATTCACGGCTAACGATTTAAACTGCATTCTTGGTCTGCCATTTAACAAAGGGTTTGATGTTAGTTTTAGCTCTACAATTGTGTTCAAAGATTTCTGGCAAAGGTTTGAGACTGTGAAGGCCCAGTTTTCGGCTTTCACTGTGGAAAAACTGACTGACATTGCCGTGAAAGTGGTCATCGTCAGAATGTTTAATGGAACAGTGAATGCTGATGATATTTGTTTGTGGCTAAAGATATATTGCAATGTGAAAGGCCAGGCTAGCGAGATGAGGATGGCATCTGGAATTGTGCCTGGAGGATCCCCATTCAGCAGTGGAAGGATCCCCAGGGCTACCAGGGCCTGAAACATCTCCCATCCATGATAGTTTTAGGAGAAAACAGAGGCTGCATTCATTACCAGGGACAACCCAAGCTCTGCCGCAAGTGTGGTGAGCATGGGCACCTGGCAGAGGCATGCCAGGCTCTGGTTTGCCGGAAATGTAGAGCAATTGGGCACAATTTTGAGGAGTGTCCCAATGGCAGAACGTGCAACCTCTGTGGAGAGTCGAACCACCTCTTCAGAGACTGCCCAAAATCATTTGCCAACAAACTAAAAGCAAATAAAACTGCAGAAAAGGAAAGACAAAATGGCAGACAAGTGGCAGTTGAGATGCAAATTGGACAGGCGGGGCTGTTAGATTCAAATCTCCCGCCAAAACCTGCGGTTGGAGGAGAGGAGGCAGGTGTGGTGGGAGAGGGGGAGGAGCCTGGTATCACCTCACCAATTGGTGGGGAGATCCAGGCAATGGGTGAAGCTGGACAGGAAGGGAGTGGAGAGTTGATCATAGACAGTGAGGAAGCGGAAAGTGAGAGTGGGTCCAGCGACACCCCCAAGAGACATGTGACTGAATTGTCCTCTTCTGAGACTCACGTCTCGGAGAAGAGGGGAAGAGCTGGATTTTCCTCAGACAGTTCATCTGTGGAGGAGTCCAGAGTCTCCCCCTCCAATTCACAAACGCAGGTCTTGTTCTTAAATATTGCATTACAGTCAACCCCAAGGAAAACACCTTTAGACATGGGCCTACCTCAAAGGCCTGTTGGTAAGGCCCGGCGGGGAAATGGAGCTAAGTTTCCTCTCCTCTCTCCAATAGAGGTGAAGGAAGAGCACCATTCACAATTAGTGACCTGAGTGCCTTTTTTAAATTGTGTGTTTGTTTTTAACCTGTTGAATTTTTAATCTTTTAAAATGTCTTACCTGTTTTTAAAAAAATATATACTCATGACCCTCATCATTTCCACCCTCAATGTGAGAAGTGTGAGGTTAAGAGTTAGAGCCCAGACTGTTTTATCCTTTCTTAACTAAGTCAGATGTGTTTTTATTACAGGAGTGTGGCCTACCGTTTTTAAATCACTACAGGGAATGGGAGGAGAAATGGCCACAAATATCCATTTGGAGTGGTTCTAATGAAAATAAAAATGATGGAGTGGCCATTTTAATTAAAAAACCCTTGCTCTTGGTGAAGGGCAGCACTGTGGTGAGAGACGGCGGGCGCTTTTAGCACACTTGACTTTTATGAGAAAGGATTTTAACATTTTAAATGTGTACGGCTTTAATGACAAGAATGACAAGTATGACCTTTTAGAAGACTTGCAGTCCCACATGCTAGGTAGGGCACCGTTAGTGGTAGGAGGGGATTTTAACTGTGTTTTATCTAGCAAAGATAGGAAGGGGGTAGGGGATGATTTTAAACTTGATAAAACATTGGTTTTATTGCAGGGTTTATGCAGGGATTTTAAACTGCAGGACTGTTTTAAGACCTTGCATCCCAGAGAGGAGGGCTTCACCTGGTTTAGTGGTGATGGCACCAGAGCCTCTCGCATTGACTACATGTTTACACGGAATTGCCCGCCAACCGATGCTAGATTAACCCGTCTTCTTTTCCGACCACGCTATGCTCTCCTGCACCCTTTCACTCTCTTCGGGTGTGACAGTAGGAAGTGGTCTGTGGAAACTGAACTGCTCCCTGTTAGAGGATAGGGAATTAGTTAGCCATTTCAGGGAGCAGTACAGTCAATGGCCGACCCTTCAGGACCTCTACGATTCATGTGCGCACTGGTGGGAGATGGTGAAGGGAAGGACAAAAACTTTTTTTAAAAAGATAGGGAAAACAGATGCATGTTGGGACTGCAGAAACGCCTACAGGGTTATTTTAAACTAATTCAACAGGGTTTTGATTTTAACGAGGACATGAAAGCAGTAAAAAGGGAGATGTCGGTTTTAGCAGAAATTAAAGGTAAGGTTGTTATTTTACGTATTTTACGAAAAAAAAGAACGAGAGATCGAAGGAAAAAAGTGTTCCAGGTAGTTTTTTTTTTTTTTTTAAATTGTAAGCAAAAGGGGGGGTATTTTAGAATTTAAAAAAAGGAAATGGATACACAACACACACAAATGAACTAAAAGAAGTAATCGAAGAGTTTTATGGGGACCTCTATAAAGAAAAATAAATTGATATTGACACCATGGGGGAGGTTTTAAAATCCGTTGATAAAACAGTAGATGACAGCTTTTAACCCAGGATTTTACCCTTTTAGAGTTAGATAGATGTGTTAGGAATTTTAAGAAAGGGAAGTCCCCAGGAGAAGGCTTCCCTTGGAATTTTATCTAACCTTCTGGGATATTTTAGCACCTGATTTACTTGCTGTTTTTATGGATTTTGAAAGACTTTTTTGAAAGATTTTTAGATCGACTACTGGACAGTTTTAAAGTAGGGATAGTGACTCTACTTCACAAAAAAACGACAAGACGGACTTGAAAAACTGGAGACCGATAACCTTTTTAGCAAGCTTTTATCAACTCGTATGTCTTTGGTTTTAGAGGGGGTGATTCACCCGGATCAAGCCTGTGCCATCCCAGGGAGGAAGATCACCAGCAGCCTCGTACTGATCCGAGACACCATCTGTTATGCGAGAGACAGAAACATCCGGCTAGTAGTCCTCAATTTAGATTTTGAGAAAGCTTTTGATCGGATCTCGCACCAGTACCTCTTCCAGGTACTGCACAAAGTGGGTTTTCCGGAAAGGATTATAGCCTGGGTGGGTTTGCTGTACCGGGGAAGTACCAGCAGATTTGTTGTTAATGGGCATTTGACAAAAGCAGTTAACTTACACTGCGGTGTCCGTCAGGGCTGTCCTCTACCTTATCTGTATCTGTATCTGTCAATAGGACGCTGGACGTGACTGACTGGTTTGGACGGGCCTCTGGGTCAAAACTGAACAGAGATAAGACTCAAGCCCAATTTTATGGACCATGGACAGCGACTGAGCCAGTAGGACTTCCCCTGACTGTGACTCAGACTGGACAAAAAATACTGGGGGTTAAATTTGACAGGGAGGGGGGAGGAAGAGGAAATTGGCGAGACGTGGTAGGGAAAGTTAAACAGAGACTGGGACACTGGGGACTAGAGGACTCACTATAGAAGGAAAGGTTTTAATCATCAAAGCCGTGATTTTACCGTTGCTTTTACTAATCGGTTCTGCTTTTATCCCATCTTGTAGGGTGATTTTAGAACTCCAGCGTGCAATCTGTTATTTCACTTTGGGGAACAAGTGGGAACGATTGAGGCTCAATGTAATGAAGAGGCCGAAGGAGAAAGGAGGAAAAGGAGTCCCGGACCTCAACCTATTTTTAGGCAGCAGGTACACTACACTGCACATTACATATGCCACAGCCCCATCCAGAGCCCCCAAGACAACAGCAATGACCCGGTTCTGGATGGGGTCTTACCTCAGGAGATTGAAGATTTTACCCATTGATCTGAGAACACCCGTGTCTTTTAACCTGCCTATGCTTTTATACAGAAATTTTAAAAACTGTTTAACCTAGAGCAGGAGGAGTTGCAGATTTTAACCAACCACCGCTCTGTCATGTGAGTCCAGCGCCAGTGAGTCCAGCGCGCGGGCTCGCATTCGGCGAGCCCTCAACAGTTTGGTGCAACGTGAACCATCCCGCCCTCCCGAACAGACTCCGGGACCTGTCATGGATGGTGGCTCATGAGATCCTCCCAGTTAGGTCCGTTATGCACTCCGGGGGCATGTCAGCGATCTCAACCTGCCCTCGACCGGGTTGTGGCGCGCCCGAGTCGGTGAGGCATCTGCTCTGGGAGTGCAGCGCTGCTGTAGACCAGTGGGCAATGGCCGACTCCCTACAATTCCCGTGCTTACCAGCAGGGGAGGTCCTTACAGCACGACTAGTGCTGTACGGGGTGAGCCAAAGGAATATAACACCAGCAGACTTTGCCAAACAGTAGCTCACCCTGGCCGCCATATGAACCTCCAGAAACCTGGAGCCGTCGCTGCAGGCGGCAGGCCGAGGACGCAGCCACAAAGAAGAATCGCCTCTGTGCCCATTCGGACGAGGGAGTCGGAGCCCACACACAAAGGGTCAAGGCAGCGGCGGCCTGGCTCTCCGGGCGAGGCAGGTGGGAAGGAGCAGAAGGGCGAGGGTCTCGTCTGAGCACCAGGAATGGCGCCGAATGGCCGTGGCCCGCAGCGACCGTTTCGGCGTCAGGATTTTCTCGATTCATGAGCGAATGTGTAAAGCTGGGCAGGAAGTCAGACACAGGAACGGCATAGAGCATCCAGTCAATTTCCAAAATATAACAAATTTCAAAATAAAACACCCTGATTGATGGTATTTCTGAGTTGCGTCTAAACTTTTACCGTCTTACAAGCAGAAAGAGAGAGAGATTTATATGTATAATAGAGGCATGTGCATTTTAATCGACACCATACTACTCAAGTATACATAATTTTTCATTCATTGCTGTTCTTACTTGTGTTGCCCTGTTACTTGTGGCATGTACTTTCATATTGTTGTAAATGTTGTTCTTTGTCTGTTCATATACGTTTGCTTTGGCAATATAAGCACTGTCTTTTCATGTCATTAAAGCTTCAAATTGAAATTGAAATTGAATAGAGAGAGAGACAAACAAGCAGGCACACGCAGAGAGAGAGAGAGAGAGAGAGACGAGCAGGCACACACACAAGCAGAGAGAGAGACGAGCAGACACACACACAAGCAGAGAGAGAGAGACCAAACCCCTACATTGAGAAAACCAGCGGAGACGGCGCCGGTGTGAACAACCAAACTCTTTCTTGCTTGATCGGCGTCTTTTGCGGCGCTTCCTTTTCTTTCCGCGTCCAGTGTGTCCCCGGCGTTAGGGACTCACCCCGCTCCTGCACAAAATAAGCGACGAAGAGAACTTTTATCATGTGTTTTGTTGTGTTTTAATTCATGCACTCCTTTTTAAATGACACTGAAAACACTTACACTGACATACACAAAGACCATCACGATCTTTTAATAAAACAATGTATTTTATCTGTAAGCCATTTTAAAACAAATGCTTTTGTTTTAAACAGAAGAACATGGTTTTACAGATTGTTGATATTTATTTGACTGTTTTATTTGATTGTTTTATTTGCTAAAGATGTGTATGTTTTTATGACTTTAAACAGTGTATGTATTTTATGAATGTGTGTCAAGCTTTTTTCAAAAGAATGTTGTATGTTACTGAGAAAAGTACAAGAACTAGAGGAAGAGGATTTTATGGAGGAAACACTGAATATTTGTACTTTTTGGAATGTTTTTGCTATGAAAATGGTCAAATTTAAAGATGTCTTGAATTGAATATCACCACAAAATAGCAACAGCAATATAGGCAGTGTCATTCAAAAATATAGGTAGCAGCATTCTGAAATTGTTTTTTCCCTGTCAAAAAAAATAAAGATCTGATTCCAAACAGTTTCTCCATGTTTAGAGAGGCAGCAGATCTCCATCTTTACATCTAGCAAATATGGGTCTTGGATTCCCAGATTCCATTCACATGGGGCAAAATCAGATTGTGTGTGGTTTCATTGTTCAGACAGTCAGGAGAACATCACATTTCCTGTAAATATAGCCTCTTACACAATTCATGTTTTCCTGGGTCCTGATGAAATCTGTTTTCAAAGACCAGAGCCAGTTCCAGAGCTGGGGGCCTCACTGGGTGGGGTGGAAGGCACCCTTGGGCTCTAAGGTAGATGCATGTTACACATGATTCAGGATGAAAATGGAAAATAAGTGATCAAAAGTCTATTCCAAAAGGCCAGTGGTAGTTTGCTGCATAGTGAGAGAGCATGGTACATTACATTACATTACATTACAGTCATTTAGCAGACGCTTTTATCCAAAGCGACTTACAATAAGTGCATTCAACAAAGGTAGGTAAGGAAACTACTAGTCACCAGAAATCATAAGTGCATTTCCTTCCTAAACAAGCAACTAAGAGCATAACTAGTGTTAATGTAAGAGTGCAATAAGTTAGCAACCTACTTATCTTAACAAATGAGACAAATAGAGAATCGAATAAAACAAGAGCTAAGACAAATAAGTGTATCCAAGAGCCAGTAAACAAGAGCTAAGACAAATAAGTGTATCCAAGAGCCAGTAAACAAGAGCTCAGGCACATAAGTGACGTCAAGTAGTCAAGGCTAGGAGGAAGGGTCAGGGTAGTGTCTCCTGAAGAGGTGGGTTTTCAGCCTGCGGCGAAAGATGGGCAGCGACTCTGCTGTCCTGACATCAGTGGGGAGTTCATTCCACCACTGTGGGGCCAGGACAGAGAAAAGCCGTGACCGTGTAGATCGGCTGCAGGGCCCTCTGAGCGACGGGGCAACCAGTCGCCTCGAGGCAGCAGAACGAAGTGGTCGGGCGGGGGTGTAGGGCTTGACCATAGCCTGGAGGTAAGACGGAGCAGTTCCTTTCACTGCCCTGTAGGCTAGCACCAGGGTCTTGAACTGGATGCGAGCTGCTACAGGGAGCCAGTGTAGAGAACAGAGAAGGGTTGTTGTATGGGAGAACTTGGGGCGGTTGAACACAAGTCGAGCCGCAGCTTTCTGGACAAGCTCCAGAGGTCTGATGGCCGACGCCGGGGCACCAGCAAGGAGGGAGTTGCAGTAGTCCAGTCCAATGAAACCTCTACAAGTAAAAGCCAGTAAGTCGTTTATCACACCACCTGTTCAACAAGCACAAACTTATAACATGAAACGTGACATTTCTCCTGCTTTGTCCAAAATCAGCTCTTTTTTTTATCAGCACACTGGTTGATGTGATTGTTATGATGATTGAATGATTGTTAACAAGCTCAAACGAGTCTGTTGCATAGCGGCAGTGACAGGGGAGAGAGGAGAGGACACAGAGGAGGACAGAGGAGGAAAAAGAGAGAGGACAGATGACAGGAGGAGCAATACTGATTTTTTCATTCTTTAAAAACATCTGTCAGGATATTAATGTCAGATATAGTTCATATTTTACTGACATTTTAGATTAGTTTCTAGAGAGATATCCAGATTTTTTAATTTATTTAAGTATTTTTACTTTGAGTTTGATTTCCAGATTTTGTATTATTATTTGTAGTTATTACCTTGACTTAGATGTTCAGTTTGACAGATATCTAATTTCTTTTTAAGTCAAACTCCAATTAAAATCATCAGAACTTTCGGAATTTTCAACCAATTTTCAAGCAGTTTTGTTTGTGTATTATTCTTGAAGGTATTTCCTCTAGTTTTAGAACTTATTTTGAGCTTCAAGTTCTTGTAAAGCTACTTTGATGGACTGTAGTGGAAATTAGAACCGGGAGCAAAGAAATTCTGTTAGATGTGGTCATATAAGGTGTATCATTGCCGCCTTCCACCTAATACCATTGTTGGTATTGTTGGTTGAACATACACGAACCTGTATACAGGTAGGATATGGACTAATACGGAACAATGCTATAACTACTATTATTACTTTTAATACAATTATTTAAAACATTTGAACATGCTGAGGGCTCAACACTGCAAGGCAAGTTGCAAAGGAGCGTAAGGGAGAGACAGAGGGAGATAGGGCCAGACAGCAATTTTTTCATGTCCCCTCCAGGAATTACTCTCTGAAATTTTACTGTTTATTGTCCCCCCCAACAATGAAATGGGATTTTCGCCCCTGGTTTGAAACTTCATGAGTTGAGTGGATTTGGCAAAGGACTTTTTAGCCAAGCACTCACTTTTGCTTTCAGAATTACCAGTATTAGCTTTCAGCTATCTTATCTATCTATTTATGTCAGCAGATCTTTCTAAGCTAGGAGAAAATGAAAGTCACTATTCTCTCAACTCAACTATTTACTTCTTCTTTCAGGTCTCTTGTTTAGAGTGATGTGAAACCCATCACCCAATTATCTTTGCACTCAAATGTCATGTTCACATCATATTGACGGGCTTTAGGACAGGTCTACATAGTGATGTTAGTGCCATAACTGTATGTTACTGAGAAAAGTACAAGTACAAGTACAAGAACTAGAGGAAGAGGATTTTATGGAGGAAACACTGAATATTTGTACTTTTTGGAATGTTTTGGTCTGAAAATGGTAAAATTTAAAGATGTTGAATATCACCACAAAATAGCAGCAGCAATATAGGTAGTCCATCCATCCATTATCTATCATGGCTTATCCTGCAGTGTCATTCGAAAATATAGGTAGCAGCATTCTGAAATTATTTTTTCCCTGTCAAAACAGGAATAAAAATCTGATTCCAAAAGGTTTCTCCATGTTTAGAGAGGCTGCAGATCTCTGTCTTTACATCTAGCAAATATGGGTCTTGGATTCCCAGATTCCATTCACACGTGGCATCACAAGGGGCCAAAGACTTAAAAATCAGGGGCTGTAGTCACAAAACATGTGATTTAGGATAAACTCTTAAAAATGATGGGCGTATCAGTCCTAATTTTAGGACTCCTACATTTTTGGTCTAAGAGCATTTCACAAAGCATTTTAGCGCTAAAACCAGCTCCTAAATCTTTGAAAAGTTAGGGGTAGTCAAGAGGACTCCTTGCCGAAACAGTCGCTGCAGGCCACGGCCATTCGGCTACATGGCCCTCCAAACAGAGATTTTTCAAGGGCACACTACAAACCAAGGGCTATGAGAAATCTCCCAGAATGACCTGCGAATCAACAGAAAGATCATGGGGACCGCTACACTACCATCCGAAGTGAACCACAAATGTAGTATTTTCTTCGTTAATAAAGATTTAAAAAATATTCTAACCGTGGTATTATCTTAGTTTAATGTCGTTTCAATGTATTATAGACCGTTTCTTTATAACAAGCATAACAAAAAATCGCTAATATGCCGATGTCTCTACTTCGCTTGTTAGTTATGTTACAACATTGTTTTTAGGCTGATTTGTGCATGACAGTCCCGCATTTTGACATATTTCCATGTCGCATTTTCCCCCTTTGATGGCACATGACGCCCGAAATATAACTTAGATTACAGAGCACCGCTAACGCTATTCTGTCATGAAGTGGACTGGTAATGAAGCAGTGGTCTTTTTTATTTGATGACTTGTTTGATCGATTGGTAGCGTGAAACGTATAAGTTGTGAACGAATCGCGAGCGTCCATGCTTTTCTATCTCCATCAGATGAACGGCAAATGTCACTGTGATAATACCATTGTTGCCATAGTAATCTCCGACAACAAACTTGTCCCGTCTGCTTATGTAAACGTCATCGATGACGTATCAGCGTCTTGAAGGGTTGTCCCAATACTTAGGGAGATATTTTCTAGCCCTACCCCTTGTGACCCGGTTGCGAGGGCCAAGCCGAAGCCGTAGGGGTGAAAATGAGAAATGGGATTCGGCCTTACATAACTAGTTCGAACTGGGTTCGATTCCCGCCTGGGGCGCTGTTGATTCTGGGGTGCCCAGGTGGGTTATCTCCCGGGCCTTTCTGTGTGGAGTTTGCATGTTCTCCCCGTGCTCACGTGGGTCTCCTCCTGTAAAGAACCCCATCTAAAAACATGCAACATCCAGTCCTGTCCCTGACCAAGATAGCGACATACATCTGGAATTGATCCCCAGGCGCTGGTGTTGGTGGTTGCCCTCTGCTCCCTGGCTGTCCATGGAGGAAGGTCGGCGGGGATGGGAAAAAAAGCAGTACTCATTCAACTCAGACACTCGACCCTGCATGTGTGTGTGTTGTGTTCAGCAGCCACTTCCCCCCCCTGCATGTGTTGTGTGTGTTGGTGCATGTTTGTGCAAGCACCTCGATGTTGCAATTAAAGTAATCATCTTCTTCTTCTGTTAGTTATGATACATGAAACTTGAAGATTTGTGTGGCAGACTGGGGGGTGTGGTCGGGCCGTTGGCTGGATGTGGGCGGTGGATTTGGGCTTGCAGGCGGGTTTGCCCTGCCTCCACACAGGCTGATCAGGGCTGAGTGGTTACGGGGGCAGCGGGCTTGTGTGTGAGGAAGCAGCAGTGAGGGGACCAGTGCGACCGAAGCCTGATTTGTATATTTCTGTTAATAAATGTTGGCGTGTCGCCCAGCGCAAAGACATTGTGTGCATCTCTGTCACCACCCCGGGGTGGCAGGTTGGCAACAATTTGTTCTTATTAGAAATCAAAGATATTTTGAGTGTGAAATGAGAGAGGGATTACAAGTTGAAACGACTATTAAATCAATCTATTTTCATGATGACCATTTGAAAAAGCTTTTATTTAATGCAGTTTTTCAAATATCAAAGCAGGGACATATACTGAATTAATATTTTGTCACACTATAATGGAAGAGAACATTGCCCCTGATTGTAACTGCATGTGTGTAGGAAAACACAGTTGCTATTACTCCAGTCATATGCTAGAAATAAAACTGGAAATGGAATACTTTTCCCAAAAATGTTCTCCCCAAAGCATTCCAGATAGATGACACAACTGACTACACCAACTTGTATCATAATGAAAGCAACCAACAAACATATTCCCCAAGGAATGTCTGTCTTTGGAAAGTCCCCCTCCGGGACTTTCCACCTCCGGAAGTATTTGCTTATGATTCATCTTCACCGACTAGCTGCTACAGAGGATTTCCTCGCCTCTGCCGAGTTAAGACCAGACCTACGTTTTCTGGGCTCTCTCTTCCACGTAGAGCTGCATCTGTTAAAAGAAAGGAAACCGAGGTGTGATCAGCAACACAAAATACAGGAATCCGTAGGAATTTAATGAACCTTTCATGATCCCTGTAGGGAACGAGGATCGTTGCAGCAGCAAATAGTAACAGGATACATCAAAGAAAAACAAAGAAAACAAATTAGAGCACAGAGGAGGCACAACCGGAGCACAAAGTCTGTCACTGTCACTCAACATAGTGTATGCTCTTATCGACCCTTATCACTGAATATAGTGTATGCTAAAGTGATAGTATGGAGCCTAGTATCACTCCACATAGTGTATTCTAAAACATGGAGCACAAAACCAATGATCTAGCGGGGACATGATTTGATGATGATTTTGATGTTCTCATCACTTAACAGATAAAATTGGCAGATGGGCTTTCTATTAACATTATTGTGTTAGCCTGCTTACTTTTACTATGTCAGATGTCATGGTCTTCAGTGGTATGAGTCTAGGCTCCTGCATGTGGACTTCTTGCTCATCAGCCACTATCCATGGGAAATCCTGGAGAGGGAAATTTGATAATTCTGTGTTCACACTTTATCAGAGCTGAGTACAACGCTGCCATGTACATCTTACAATATTAATCTGTAGACTTGCAATGCTTCAATACTTCACCTTTATGACTTGGACCTTCTCCATGTTGCGTGTAGCGGCCTCTCTGGTATGCACAAGTACTGTAAATGAACACCCTACAACAGGAATGGTGAGTCAGAAGAAAATAAGTCTACGCATAGTGTTGGTCCCCCCCTACTGAGTAACATTTTACTGCAATATCTGATCCTTCATACCAGCGTTGGAGAAAACACTTCATGTCACTGTCATGTCTGATATCATTCTTTAAGACTCTTGTTCTAATTTATAATGCTAATAATTTAGTCTAATTCATTGCATTGTCTGCTTATCCCAAGCCCCTGCATCCTTGCTGAGAATTTGTGCTCACATGCATAGGCGCCGATTTATGTTTTTGCCAGTGGGTGCTCAAATTAAGTGAATACCACCAAGGTGAAGATTGTCACAAAATCACTTTTATTGGACTTGCTTTAGTAATTACCGTGGTGCAGGCTACCGTCATCTGTCGGACCTAGACACACACCGAAACTAAATGCAACACTGCTCTGCTACAAGTTCATCATTGGTGGTGGATGCCTCACTTTGACTGTCTTTTACACTCGGTATCTCTATCGGTTTTTTTAATTACAAATTTGTACGTTTTTACCCGATCATCACCCGTGTTTCACACTTGCCGTGTCGCTAGCTAGTAGCTACGTGATGGAACAACGTTGGTTTAGCCGACTCTAACATTACATTGGCATTTGGCTACATGACTACGCCCCTTAATGTAACCTACACACGCACAGAGCTGTAACAAGTTTAATTGGATAGTGCGATTTGTAATTAAAATGTTCACCGATAATAATAAGTAATAATAAAATCAAATTTAAAAAAAAAAAGATGCAGTTTTTTTAATACATTTATTATTATTACTTTTTTTTTAAATAATCGGCCTTCCCTGTGGGTGCTCAACCTTTTTGGTGGGTGCTCGAGCACCGGAGCACCCACGTGATCAGCCTGTATGCTCACATGGATAATGCTAATATACCACATGTGGTTTATCTCCATTTTCAATGAGGCTGTTGCATTTGAAGAGCATTTTAACATCTACTTGTGGCTGATTAGTTTGAAGGTGCAATAAATACACAAATACTGCTCCACAGTACAAACGCACTTGTACTGTGAATGAATGAATACTTGAATGAAGCCCCCCTGCTCTAAAGTTGACCTCAATTGGTCAAATGCCCGAGCCACAAAATTGACTTTGAAAGCAAATAGCAGAGCAATGGTACTATCAGTATTGCTGAGAGTCGGACATATTATCTTATTCATTCATGTTCACAACATGAGGGATAACCTTTACTGAATTCAAGAAAAAATTTACCTTTTAAAATGCACAGCCAGACAGCTACTGGTATCAGATATCAGATTGATATCAGCCTAAAATAGGTATCTGATCACGTTCCCTACACTTACATCCAATATCAAGAACTACAAGTAACATGTCAGAAATCAAAGCAAAGCAAACTGATTGTGTATTTACACAAGTCTTGACCTTTCAGTAAAAGCAAAGGATCAGTATGGTACTATATTACAGCCAATACTTAAAATGTTGTACTCAGACTGAGTACCAGTATTGAATTGGTAAACAGAGGGTGCTATGTGGTTGTAGCATAGTTTTTATCCAGTAATCAACTGTCACGTTACCTGGTGGGTTATTATTTAAAACAGCATCACACACACTGATCTTCAAGATGAATGCCCTCAGCAGCTGCTCTACATGTGACAGTAATGTGTCAGAGCTGTAACACCAAAAACACAGGTGGTTAGTGATCATGACTATCCATTTATGTCAAGCATGTTGTTTAAATTACAGTGGTATGTGAAAGATTCATGGTTGAGTATGTGAGTGTGTCAAAAGAGCAGAAACAACCTGATGGACAACAGTGGAGGCTGGGAGATCTCAAAGACAAATCTCTCCACTGGATGATGCTCTTTGTCCATGATGACCACCACCACTTTCTCAGCATCATTCTGAGGGAGATATGGACAAGTTTTAAACCAATGTTTCAAAGTACAGAGGCTCTTTTCTGAATCAAGCCGTAACTATGACCATACTCTCACCTTCTCAATGAGTGGCTTTATACAGTGAAGTGTATCTTGGATATACTGATTCAGCTCTGGATGACATGACATCTGGAAAATAAACCCAACAAAG
Organism: Hoplostethus mediterraneus; assembly: GCA_034670385.1. Taxonomy (NCBI): domain Eukaryota; kingdom Metazoa; phylum Chordata; class Actinopteri; order Trachichthyiformes; family Trachichthyidae; genus Hoplostethus; species Hoplostethus mediterraneus. The sequence goes on along the minus strand of JAXDDW010000326.1, from coordinate 6,298 downwards.
ACAAAGAATGCCAGTATTAGATTACCAAAATAAGTATAACGCTGCTGAAGACCAGAAGAGTATAATGATTAGACATGTGCAGAGAGCTATGGCCCTGTACCTGCACAGGTACGTTGTATTTCTTTCTCTTCTGAAATATTCCAGAGGGGTAAACTTCACGGACATACAGGATGAGATGAATAGCAACCTCCAGGAACTCACACAGAATGTCAGCCACCACTAGAAAAAAGTAAGCAACATCGGTTGTCTCTCCATACAAGAGGGTCTGTGAAATGTATTAAGTTACAACGATTAAAACGGATTAAACTTCGTGCCGTTCATTAGTTAACTTACCTTTTCCAAAATTAAGATCTTGCCTCGTTAAAGTTGTCATATTTTACTCTTTCAAAGGCTAACAGCTAAAACAAAAAGGTAGTTTGTAAGCTAGCTAACGTTAGCATTAATAGTAAATCCGGGTTTCATTTGTTTGAAATCCCTCAACCATATCTGTCTGGCTCGACAGTGTCGACTCATTTGGAAAATGGAAATAAAACGGCAGAATTACGAAGATAGCAAAATGTTGTACAGGCAGATTTAATAGATACTGTTAATATTATATTTTTCCAAACTAAAACGTAATATTTGTATATCATGTCTTCGCTACGTCGCGCATCTCACTGACGTTACCACAGCTCCGTGCGCCGTCCATTAGTGATGACGTTAAAAACGTTTCCGTCTCTGGAGACCGGAGACTTGAAAGGGAGTGGGGAGTGGGCGGGTAATTTGACCACTCAGAGGCTTACAATCCTCTGTCAATCAAAAACTACTTTCACCAAAACACCGGCTGAACCAGTTGTCAATCAGTTTTTAATTCAGCGAATCACTACACAGTATTATAAGGAGGGCGGTACACAAACAACTCACGCTCCTTTCGTTAGTTTTGTACGGTTTAGGCCTATACTACAGGGATTTCTATTGCTTTGCAGATATTATTGCTTCATTAGATTCAACTGGATGTTGTGATGATACAGCAGGCTGACAATAAATATCCGTAAGAATGTTATTGTAAAATAACGTTAGCCTTGGGTTCGCCATTGACTTGACAAGCTGACTTGACATGTGACTCTAGATACCACAAATATATACTATAAATCATATACTGATGCGATTAATACCATGTTGTGTTGACTGCTACTATTCCTGGCTCATCCATCATAAAATGATCATATTTATTTATCACTTTTCAGAGAAATGTTGAGCATTTATATAAACTGAATAATACAAATATAATCATAGCATCACACAGTTTGCTCGAACTGGTTCACCTGAATAATGAATATTTATGTTTTTATAATAGCTACCCCTATTCTGCCCTCCACAGAAGAAATGTGAAAGAGTGTGTCAAAGAATTTATTGCACCTTGGATTGTTTAACTGTTAGCTAGTAGACTAATGTTATCTTATAATGGGCAGAAGCTAACATTAGCTAACTTTACATTAGCGATAGTTTTTCAACATTCGGTCTAAATTGAACGCCACATGAATATGATGGCTTCGTATTAATAATAGTTACCTAGTTATTAACTTTGCCGGTTATTACATTGATCGATTGATGTGAACATGTGACAAAACTAGCGGTCTCAGGAGGGAGGACTGCAGTTGGACACTTCTCAAAAGATGATTAGCCTAATTAAAAACTGATTGCCAACTGGTTCATGCGGCGTATTGGTGAAATTTGTTTTTCATTGACAGACGATTGTAAGCCTCTGATTGGCCAAATTAAAACAAATGATTGACAGTTACTACGCCCACTCTCCGCCCCCTTAAATCTCCGGTCTGCATAGATACCCTACTCAGTTTTTCCCCTACTATGAATTGTTGAATTTTATAATTGTAATGGACTTTTCAATTTACCAAAGTTATTATTATTGTAATTAATATTATTAATATTAAGTTATATAAGTTATACATTCATAAAGATTTCAAGGAAAAACACAATACAATTCAGTCAAACAGTCAGAACATACAGGGACATCCTCATAGATAATGTGAGACATCATTGCTTTGAAAACATTGAGGGGGGGGCAATAAATTCTCAATTCAAAATGCTTGGCAATTCCATTTAAAATGTGCATTGTAGCAGGAACCAGTCTTGCCACGTTCAGGATTTAAAACTAACCATGCCTGACAGCAAAATTACCTATTTCTGCTTTTTCTCTTGGATTCTAGGAGGGAAACCTTTTCTGTCAAGCCTGGGGCAGAACAACAACATGCTTTGACACTTACATAGTCACTTCACAAAGAAAATCAGAAAACAGCTTGTACATATTTATAAGCCAAGTAGCATTCGATTGAGACTGTATTTGGGATTTGGCCCTATACCACCTAATTTGCTTGCACTCAGGGAGACCCCTGGGTGCTGTGGAGCATCAGCGTGACCCACCCCTGGGTGCTGTGGAACGTCAGGATGACCCACCCCTCAGGTGTTGGATCAGGCGCACCTCCTTGCGGCGCCACCTCAGGAACACCTGGATGGGAGCCGGAGACGGGTGGAGCCAGAGCTTCACGGACCAAGAGGCAGAAGCCCAGACTCCACCAACCATGAGTAACAGCTCCCTCTGGTAACCAATCCAGAAATAGTGTTGCAGTGTACTGTGTTCTGTATTGAGTCGATGCCTTCAACCCAACAGGCTGAGGAAGGCAGGAGGAGGAAGGAGAGGAAATGGCAGCTCCTCATGAGCGTCACAGTTCAGCTGGAAGAGTTCAGCCGTCCCACCTCTACTAACTGTGAAATCCACAGCCATGTTTCTGATCAGGGAAGAGGCAGCACTAAGCACTCTGCAGCCCAGAGCAATGTAGACACCCACAGCCCGCCTGACATGAAGAGAAGCAAGGACCTGAAATCAGCATCAGGAGATCCACACTTGCATTTCTCTTTTATTCTACAGTACTGTATATTATTTCATTTTTCAATTAAAATTAAATTTTTTTAAAAATCATTTGACTTTGTCCAAGACCTCTCTGAAACCTTTAAAAATGCTTTCTATGCACTGTGTTACATCCGATTTCTATATGATAATGATATGGAACAATTGGATTTTGTCCAGTTTTTGACCAAAATGGGTGTTTTTGTATTGAAGCGATATTTTGCGTCAATGTTCATTTCAGTTCATCCATCCATCCATCCATTATCTATCACCGCTTATCCTGTTCAGGGTCGCGGGGGGGCTGGAGCCTATACTAGCGAAAGGCGGGGTACACCCTGGACAGGTCGCCAGTCCATCACAGGGCCAACACAGAGACAAACACCCGTTCACACTCACATTCATACCTACGGGCAATTTTGAGTCACCAATTATCCTAAGCCGCATGTTTTTGGACTGTGGTTGAGTCTGGGGTGCGCAGGTGGGTTATCTCCCGGGCCTTTCTGTGTGGAGTTTGCATGTGTGTGTGTGTGTGTGTGTGTGTGCGTGCGCCAAAATGGCAGAAACTTTCTCTTGGTTGGACTATTGATTAAGATTGATGGAAAGTCTTCATGCTGGAACGTTGCATGTTATACTCTTGATTGATGGGAGGGAAAGTATGGGAGTGGGAATATAAATATATGGGAATATAAATATATATATATGGTCACAATATACTGTATCTGTCGTCGGTGTCAGTTGATATGATATGAGGCAGGATACCTAGTGTGCAGTGGCGGCTGGTGGAATTTTCTGCAGGGGGGCTGTGCCAAACCCTGAGACAATGGCAGAAAATTCTGAACATTGTAAGACCCAATAGAAAATCACACAATTGAAGAATAAATATGGTATCACATTTGAAATACACAGTGCCATCAAAAAGTTATGTGAACTTATGTGAAGTCATATACCATATGTGGCTTAAAATGTACTTTCTTGCCCTTCTCTCATTGAGAGATGCAACTTTCTCAATGACTCTGGTTTAAGTGAGGGATGTCTATGACAGGTTTCTTACCAATGCATTGAGGCAATTGCTGCTGAATCACACTGATCACTGATTTGTATGTAGTTCATTTACGCTAATTCCTGTTCAAATCGAATCCATTGGGCCTCATTCAGGAAACGTACGTAAAATCAGATTTGATCGTTTGTTCGTTGGCACGACCAAAACCTACGTGTGTTTGGAATTTGTCGGGAAGGCTCTTAGAATGGCTTATTCTTTATGAAAAATCAATAACAGTAGTCCCAAACCTCAAGAAGAACAAGATGTTCCAGTAGCCTTGTAGAAAAAAAGACCTAATAGGCTGAAATGGTGTATTTGCCGAACTGTCCTCATTCATAACAATACAAGATTATCCAATTTGTAATGGGTTGATCACATGGACTGAACGCCTTACAAATACAATAACATAGTCCTACCATCTGATGAAGACACAGCCTGGATTTGATCTGTGTCCAACTCCAATGCCGACTGGACACCCAACAGTGAGGTCTCTAGTATTGACTGATCCTCTGATCCATGTCGGATAGTGGCTCAGTGCCCTGCCGTCCTCTTTTGGCCTCTATGCACCTACTTCTCCTTATACTTTTTTGCAGTCTAGTTTCATGTCAAACCATTTCTTTTTCTTTTATTTTTACCTCAGCAATGGTGTGTGTTTCTGCAGGAACAGCATTGACAGCGTTAATAATTTCTTGCTATGCTTTACTTTTATCAGTTCTTGTGACTCCGCTGCTTATGCTTATGAAAACTCTGCAAAGTTCCTCTTTTCTCTCTTTACCCCATGGTTTATTTGCACGCGACCCTGCATATCTTTTACAGTGTTGAACAGGGCGCATCCAATTTACGAACGATTGGCATTCACAAATTACACTGTTCTAACACACAAATCGAGGTTTTCCCCGCATTTTTTCATGAAAGCCACTTTGGGTAATTTCTTCCCCAAAAAATACTAAAATTTACAAAACATAGTAGGATCGATTTGACCGTAAAAAGGTTTTCTATAGGTCGTCTGTTTCGATGATGAATTTGTTCGTTGGACTATCAAAACCTACGGTTTTTGAAATGAAGAATTTACCGAATAAGCGATTTTTTCGTGTGAGCTTTGCCGGATGTGTCACTGGACACCTGTACATGGAAAGCTGTGGGAAAGTGCAGGGTGTTAGCACCGGACGAAATACGGTTTTCCCGTCAAAAATAGCATTCCCATTATTCTTAAAAAAACAAAAACTTGAAAATTACGTTAGGTATAAAAAAATTTTTTCTAGTTGGCCACCGAGCCGTAAGCCTTCCGTAGTAGTTTTTTATGATTTATGCCCCTAGAGCTCAGTCTCGGGGGTGCTTGTGTGCCTGTTTTCACTGTTTGTGAAATCCCCAAAATTACCCAACTGTATCGTGGCCAAATACAAATTTGATTTGCAGAAAGTTTTTAAAAAGCCGATTAGGCCCCCGATCTTCTGATTTTTTTTGTCCCGAAAAAATCAAAAATTTTTGGAAATCGGGGCATCTAAAACAGATATTAAGAAAATAACCGTGGTTAAAAAAAAGTTGCGAGTATTGGGGGGAAGGAAACCGACAATTTTGGGAAAATGTCGTACATGGTGTCGAAAGCAAAAAGACAAAACCCGGAAAAGCGTTTTGCTTATTGTGTCCCGCAGATATTAGATATGGGGGAAAAAGGAAAAAAAGGTGCTGCTTAAACACACGAATGTGATAAAACGCCCAAAAAGCCCGTCCGCCAGAAGCACCTTACCAAACTTTGCCTGGTTAGTACGTTTTTTATTTCACAAAATGGGGGTAAAATTTAAAATTAGATTCTTTTTTCGATGTTTTGCAATAATTAATATATCTGCTGCAAGAACTTTGAAAATGGCTATTGGGTTGGGTGGACAGTTATGCTTTTCTGTAGAATAAAAAAAATCGGTTTTTTTTAAATTTTTTACTGAATCCCCTAATTATAGATGTCAAATTGGGCGGGTCAGTAAATTTACTTTTATTGCCACATCGATCTTTTTCAGTTTAAAATTGCATTTATTGTAGTTAATAAAAAACGCCTAGTTTTGAAGATAAATAATTCTAGAACCTATTTGTACGTATACAAATGAGTGTATGTAAAAGTTTAGGGCATTTTTTAATTTTATAGCTTTGTATAAAGGTATTACAAATTAAAAACAAAATTTTGTTTTTTTTTCTGTATTTGATCAACATCTCAAATTTTTACATTTACACATACATTTTTGAAATTTTACTCAAATAAATCAAGGTTTTCCCCTTTTCTTTGCAGACCCAATGTGATATTTTTTGGGGGTCTTTTATTATAATAGAATAATTTCAAATTTTAGAAAACACCCGGATTAGGT
>JAXDDW010000325.1:0-66418 GCA_034670385.1 Hoplostethus mediterraneus | reverse complement strand
ACTGCAATTTCCCAGCTTGGGATTAATAAAGTACATCTATCTATCTATCTATCTAATTAAAGTTTGTATGTTCATAAAGGTTGATCCTCATCTCACTGTAAATAGAGTGTATTCTATGTGTAGGGTGACTGAACAGGGTTTTAACATCACACATGTACAAGAACATGAACATTTGATCTGGAAAATGAAATGAATGAATATTAAACCAGAGAGAAGTTATTATTGTTAATCTGAGAGTCTGTTGTTGATGATTTAAAATATCTTTCTTTTGGACCTTTGTTTTATTTGGTATTTTATTAATCTCAGTACTAAACATCTATCTTGTTGTCATCAGAATTAAAGAATTAAACTTTAAATTGCGTTGTTTTAAAGAGAATTGTTTCAATTTAATATGTCATTATTATTGCCTTTAAATAAACCAATATATTGTTGAGTTGATTTATAATGTGTCAGTCATGACTTTACTTCATTAAAGAACATTTCATCTATGACAGAATTGATTTACATTACCTAAATTGGTTGATGAATTATTGAATAACAAACAAAAAGACTTTGAGTCCACTACATTTCAAATCAAAAGGAGAATTTTTATTTTCATCTAATATTGTATTGAATTCTTTAAAAAACTAGAATTGTTTAAAACCTTTTTTTAGCCTTAATATGTAATTATCATTGCTCTACAGTGACATTATTACATCATTCTACAATGAGCCAATATATTGATCTGTTTTAGTTGTCAGCCCTATTTCCACTGTCCCAACAAGAAACCAAACAAACAGGCATGTAAATCATTACAATATTATTGTTTGGCGAATTCTTGGTGTTTGATGCATTACATTAAGAATTAAGCGGAACAAGTGCTACTTTGTGCAGCGGTTACACAACAAAGAGGACAAAATCCACATCACACGTGTAACCGATGTCTTCTTTAATACATTTGCAAACAAAACAGTAAAACTTGAATAAAGAGTGACGACAGACACACACAGCAATACTAGTTATTCACACGGATCGCAAACAATAACATTGTAATGATTTACATTCCTGTTTGTTTGGTTCCTGACATTTTCTCCGCCCCCTAAACGTCACAATAGGAAATCTTCTAGAAGAAAGCACAGGAACCAACACACCAAAGTGCCTTTTAACTGTAAGCATCTGCCTCCGAACTCTTTAGGAAAAAAAGTGACATTTATGAGGAATACAATATCATCAGAAAGGCCTTCTTCCTGCTTAGCTGCTGGTAGAGGACCTCCATGGAGGGCAGCTCCGACCTGGTGATGCGTGGTGCAGCGTTCACCACCCTCTGTAGTGCCTTCCGTTTGAGGGCGGTGCAGCTGCCATACCAGGCCGTGATGCAGCCGGTCAGGATACTCTCGATGGTGCACCTGTAGAAGTTGCAGAGTATCCTGGGGTCCATGTTGATCCTCCTCAGCCTGCGTAGGAAGAAGAGTCGCTGTCTTGCTGTCCTGGTGATGATGTCGGCGTGGTGGTTCCAGGTGAGGTCCTCGCCGATGTGGACACCGAGGAACCTGAAGCTGCTGACTCTCTCCACCGCCGCCCCGTTGATGTCGATGGGGGCGTGTCCCGTGCTCTGGCCCCTCCTGTAGTCCACGATCAGCTCCTTAGTTTTGCCGACGTTGAGATGGAGGTTGTTGTCCTGGCACCAGGATGACAGGGCTCTGACCTCCTCTCTGTAGGCCGTCTCGTCGCCGTCGGTGATCAGGCCGATGACGGTCGTGTCGTCGGCAAACTTGATGATGGTGTTGGAGCTGTGTTTTACCACGCAGTCGTGCGTGAACAGGGAGAACAGGAGAGGGCTGAGCACGCAGCCCTGAGGGGCGCCGGTTTTCAGAGTCAGGGTGGAGGATGTGGTGGTACCAACCCGCACTGCCTGGGGCCCGACAGGAAGCTCAGGATCCAGTCACACAGGGCGGTGTTGAGGCCCAGGTCCCTGAGCTTGATGGCGAGCTTGGAGGGCACGATGGTGTTGAATGCCGAGCTGTAATCTATGAACAGCATCCTCACATAGGTGCTCCTCTGGTCCAGGTGTGAAAGGTCAGTGTGGAGGGCTAGGGAGATGGCGTCGTCAGTAGACCTGTTTGGCCTGTATGCGAATTGCAGGGGGTCCAGTGATTCAGGGAGGGTGGAGGTGATGAAGGTTTTGACTAACCGCTCAAAGCACTTCATGATGGTGGAGGTGAGTGCCACTGGGCGGTAGTCGTTGAGGCAGAGGGCTTTTGATTTCTTGGGGACAGGAACAATTGTGGACTTCTTAAAGCACAGGGGGACCACGGACTGGATTCATAAGTGGATTCATATTTGTAAAATTAGAAAGGGTAAATGACTTGAAGATGGAAGATGGACACACACACACACACACACACACACACACACACACACACACACACACACACACCCCCACATACAAAGATCTGTACTCATATCTTGATTGCTTTCTTGTTTTATATGTATTCATGCATTTTGTTGCTGTGTAAAGAACTTTGTGACAAACCTGTTTAATTGAAAGTGCTTTAAAAATAAATCTGACTTGCCTTGAATGACTTAACATTGTTTTCCCTGATTCCTGCAGACTCAGACATATTTCAAACATCCAGACAAAGCATGTTGCGACTTTAAAGGATACGAAAATAAAGTATCTTAAAACACAAAAACTCAAACAAAATGTTAATGTGAAGGTATTTTGTTCAATACTACCCATTTAATCTAAACAACAAGGACTTGGAAGTGACAGATCCTTTTGCTCATCAATGTCTGTGTCTCAGACTGATTTTGTAAAGGAACAAAGATCTGATCCCTTGTTAAAAGTGTTGTACGATAGTGATAGTTTTCTTCAGAATGACCTCCACGTTTACCTCTCAGGTGGTACAGCAGCTCAGTATTAAGCACAACCAAGCTTATCTTCCACAGTCAAGACATGTTGGAATGCTTTCATCATACCGTGATGTTGCTGTTGTGTGATTATTGTGTGGAGTTGAACCATGATTGGGAAGAGGGGTTGCTGTGGCTGTTCTTGGCAGCTAGAGAGGTGGTAAAGGAGAGCACTGAGTTTATTCAACAACAATCTTGTCTACGTTCCTTTGGCTGTGTTGCAGGATGGGTGGAAGTCAGCACAACCATTGCAGAATTCGATAGACCATGATGGGGTACCAGGGTTTCCTGCAGCCCTTTATAGACAAGGCTTATAAAATTCAGACAAAATCAATATTTCATTGTATTAATTCATTTCAAAGGAATCAAACACATACATATGTTCAAACACAGAGGTTATCAGCGTCATCTGCAGGCCACATAGCGTCACTGCAAGTAGCGGGGAGACTTTTGGGAGCAGCACGTCCAGGTAACTTAACCCACATTGTTTCACCAATGTCATTTTAACTTTAACGTCAGTATTTCTGACTGCATGAGCAACAATCTCACATGAATCTTTTCTTAATATTTAAAATAAACATTGCAACTACTTTCACTGAATTTACTTGAGACCAGATTATTTTTCTAGTTATTTTTTGCTAGGATTGTGTAAAGCTTGGCTCTATTTTTTTTTTAGCAAATTTGAAGATATTCTGGCTGGTTCCATTGTCTCTAAGATCCAGGAAGGTTTGGGATTTTATCATCCTTGTGGACTGTATTCATATATATACTGTTGCCCTGCAGAAAGGTTGCAACATTTCAGCACCTGATGAACTGGGTTGTCTCTGGTCTGGAGGGCTGTGCTGGTTACCAGGATGATGTGGTGGACTATAGCAACACTTGGCATCAACATGTTACATCATTTTGCATACTGTTTGGCAGGTTGGCTTGGGCAGCCTTCACCGTACTGCTTCAGTTTGAGTTCACAGTGGTGACTTGTTTGGGTAAAGTGGTCAGTCAGGATGAGCTCCACCCTAGTTCATGCAGAAGTTGTTGCTTTCAACATAGAAACATCTTGTTACCATGAAATGTTTCACCAATGTCTCATTTTGTTTCGTGTTGCCAGCAATGTTGCTCATTCATGTTGCACAGGCTGACTGACTGGTTGTCTTGTTTGGTTTTACTTTATTTAATGGTTTGTACACTCATCCAAAAAGGAGCTACATGTTATGTTAGCATACTGTTTACATCAGGTGAGGCAGAATGACTTTGCATTTGTTTTGCATCCTTTGCACCCATCCCAAGACCAGAGGAAACATTTCCTGAACCATCCATGTCTGACCTTACATGACCCTGCAGGAACAGTTTTCTTGTACTGGTATCTCAGTTACTGTCACTCACTGTTTCCTCCAGAAAACAGGTTTTTGACTATGTGTAGCAATAAATGTCTTCATTTGAACCCATTTCATTCATATGTAGTTTGGTGTTTAGATTCACGTGGTACAAACAATTTTGTTGATCAGATCAGTTGATAGATCAGTGGTTTCGGTTGTTTTAAAGGTCTTAATTGTGTTTAACAGCTCTAAATTTAGTGATTCCACAACTCCACATGATAGCCACTTCACCCTGGGATAGTGAAATGTCATGTTTGATCCCCACGGCAACTAATGTCAATCAACATCCATGTTTCCTGTTCTTCCCCTACCTGCTTACTTATTGTAATTCATCCTGGGTATGAGCATCAATTAAATGCCTAAAAAGGACAAAATATATATTTATTGAGGTTTGTGTATTAAGTTTCCATCATTTTATTTAGTGTGTGACTGGGGCACCTATACCCCAGACTACAAAGGACCCTGACTACGCCACTCTGGGAATTTCACCCAGAGAAAGCCCAATAAAGCCACAAGTTCTTTACTAAAGAGGGAGCAGAGACGTGAGTTTCCAGTTCCAAAACAGATATGATTCATTAAAAGTGGGTAATTTGGATGTAGTAAATGAGGCTGATGATAAAAGCAGCATTCCTTTATTACAAAATATACATATTCTGAAATATCACTACATGCGGGCACATTACCAGTACAGGAGGAGGGCGCCAAGGGAGACCCACAGGGGCAAGGGAGTGAGGGGAAGAGGGTCAAAGTGCTTCACCACCACCAATATGGACCACACACACATGCAACAAAGCATGCAACAAAAGCAGTCGTTCACACTCACTACTAGATATAAGAAAGGCACAGCAAAGACAGCATGCAATAGAAACCCACGGGAAAACCCCTCACCCGTAACCCACCACCTGCAAGTCTATCCTAGCCCCACCGTCCGTTCCAGACCCAGCCATACCAAATCCTTCTTTACAAACACGAAACAGAAAACTAGTAAAAAATCCTATCACAACAGACAACCATGGAAAAGCCAGTACTTAAATCAAACACACAGAAGGAAAACAATAACCCAGAATAAAAAGTCAGGTAAATAAATGTACAGAAAATAAATCAAATAACCGACTAATAACGGAAACCAAAGGTAGAGAAACTATGCAAGACAACTACAGGACAAAAACAGCAGGAGCAACAGAGCTCCTCCAGCTAGCTCCGGTCCCACTGCAGACACCTTCTCTCTTCCTAAGCTCCTCCTGAAACCAGCACCGGGGTCAAGACAGAGTGAGGTGAGCCTGCCACTAGCTGCACATGGCTGCCTTTAAATGGGCCCAGCCTAGATAGGACACAACACATCACCTGTTGGCAATCGGGGTGATTAGGAGGTGTGGCAAAACCTGAAGGAGACAGCTCTACCTGTTACAATCGTATGGAAATTGCATGTCTAAAATAATACTACTTCAAGGCCGTTGTTATGTTGCGGTGGTGTTGCTAATAAAACGGCCCTACTGGCCACTTGACTCTCCTCCTGCCTTGTCTCTGTCTGTCACGAACCCCGGTACGGTAGCAAGTTGTTACAGTGTTGTTATAAGAGAACAGATAGAGACATGTGAATGTTTTACACACACAAAAAAAGTACACATTATATATCAACACCTTACCTGTCAACACAGGAAACAGTTCCCACACGTTCAAAACCCAGAGTCTCTATGTGTGTTACATCCTGGAGCAGAGATTACTGCATGGTCAGAGCACCTTGTTGAGCTCCTGAGACAATAACAACAAATGCAGAAGCAAATGTGATTAACTACACTGCTCAAAGAAGTTAAGGGAACACTTAATCGTCACAGTATAACACCAAGTCAATTAAACTTCTGGGATATCGATCTGTCCAGTTAGGAAGCGTAAACGATTGTGAATCAATTTCACCTGCTTTGGTGCAAATGAAAGTGACAACAGGTGGACAGGAGAGGCAACAGCAAGACAAACCCCCAAAAAGGAAATGGTTTTGCAGGTGGTGGCCACAGATCATTTCTCTCTCCTTAACCTTCCTGACTGATTTTTCTCTAGTTTTGCATTTTGCTAGTGCCCTTGTCACTACTGGTAGCACGAGGCGGTACCTGCAGCCCATTCAGGTTGCACAGGTAGTCCAGCTCCTCCAGGACGGCACATCCATACGTGCCGTCGCAAGAAGGTTTGCTGTGTCTCCCAGCACAGTCTCAAGAGCGTGGAGGAGATACCGGGAGACGGGCCGTTACACGAGGAGAGCTGGACAGAGCCGTAGAAGGGCAACAACCCAGCGGCAGGACCGGTATCTGCTCCTTTGTGCGAGGAGGAACAGGAGGAGCACTGCCAGAGCCCTACAAAATGACCTCCAGCGGGCTACTCGTGTGCATGTTTCTGACCAAACTGTCAGAAACAGACTCCATGAGGGCCCTGACGTCTTGTAGTGGGACCTGTGCTCACAGCCCAGCACCGTGCAGCTCCATTGGCATTTGCCAGAGAACACCAGAATTGGCAGGTTCGCCAATGGCGCCCCGTTCTCTTCACAGATGAGAGCAGGTTCACACTGAGCACATGTGACAGACGTGAAAGAGTCTGGAGACGCCGTGGCGAACGTTATGCTGCCTGCAACATCATCCAGCATGACGGGTTTGGCGGTGGGTCAGTGATGGTCTGGGGAGACATATCCTTGGAGGGTCGCACAAACCTCCATGTGCTAGCTAATGGTACCCTGACTGCTGTTAGGTACCGGGGTGAAATCCTCAGACCCATTGTCAGACCTTACGCTGGTGCAGTGGGCCCTGGGTTCCTCCTGGTGCAGGACAATGCCCAGCCTCATGTGGCCAGAGTGTGTAGGCAGTTCCTGGATGACGAAGGCATTGATGCCATTGACTGGCCCTCACGTTCCCCAGACCTGAATCCAATTGAGCGCATCTGGGACGTTATGTCTCGGTGCATCCGCCGCCTCCAAGTAGCGCCACAAACTGTCCAGGAGCTCACTGATGCCCTGATCCAGGTCTGGCAGGAGATCCCCCAGGACACCATCCGCCGTCTCATCAGGAGCATGCCCAGACGGTGTCGGGAGTGGGTACAGGCACGTGGGGGCCATACACACTACTGAGCCACATTATGAGTTGTCGTGATGAAATTCACACACGTTGGATCAGCCTGTGATCTCAATCTTTCACTTTGATTTTCGGTGTGATTTTGAATCCAGACCTCAATGGGTTAATGATTTTGGTTTCCATTGACCGTTCTTACGTCATTTTGTTCTCGACGAATTACACAATGTAATCAATAAAGATTTTCAACTTGAATATTTCGTTTGAGATCCGCGGACTTGTCTTCAGATTTAAAACGGGGGTGAACTGGTACCTGAGTTTAGCTGGGTTGACCCTCCACTACATCCCTGGAGGAAGGGGTTAGTGGTTATTATGAAGAAACCAGATGACTATTGACTATTGTGTCAAGAGTAATAGTTTACATGTTAGTAGGATTAGGATCTCTATGAAAATTCACTGCTGACACAATATTACTGCAGGCCCATGCTGGGGATGGGAGGGAGAGATGAAAAGAGGAAGCAACACCAGGTTGTCATTGTTTTTCCTGATAATACTTTGCATGTCAGCAGAATAGAATCATCAATAAGAAGAGGAGAAGAGAAGGAGAGAGACAGAAGGATAAGGGACAACAGAGGGAGAGTCGGTCATTGTCATCGGTCTCCCATCCACCAAGTCCAGGTAAGACAGTTGTTTTATAAAGTTATATTGTTTGGGTCCACTTCATCTTGTCATCAAAACTCAGTGCTGGGCTTTAAGACAATCCCCTTCATCTTGAGTAGAACACAGGAAAATGGATTCTTTAATCTCTATCCAGTGCAGACTTTTTATTTTTAATAGAATGATGCATTTATGTGACTCTCAGTCTGAGTAAAATTGCATCCCTTTACTGTTAATTGTTTTATATTGAAATGGTGTCATCGTTGACTTGGGGAGAAATACTCTGAAGTGTTATAATAATATCATCAGGTATCAAGAATTTTGATGTGCCTTGTTGATAAGTAGGAAGGGACAAAACAATATCATTGAAAACTTCAAATATCTCTGCTGTTTGTTTTTATTTAGAAAATAAAGTGCAAATGATGTACATTTGATTAAAGAAGAACACATTTTACACTAAAACCATTATTTTACACCAAGAAATAATTTCCATTGTAAATAAGAGCTACTGGTGGGAAGGGGAACTTTGCCTTTCTGAAAATGTAAGTATTTTATATAATGAAACAGTATTTATCCATGACAGGGGGCATATCTCATGGTTGATTTATTAATGATTTGCTTGTAGTTTTTTGTAAGCTTGAGTTTGACCAAAATGTTTTAGAAATGTTTTACCAATGTGGAGAACCAGGACCAATCACGGTGGGCCGATGGGTCTGTGGGCCGGTGGGACGCCCCGCTGTGTAATAATTGTATGTCCGGCCCGTACAGCTCAGGTTGTGGGTTCAATGCCCATATCATGTAAACTATCAATTTTGTAAGTCGCTTTGGATAAAAGCGTCTACTAAACGACTGTAATGTATAAATTGTTAAAGTTGAACAGTTCGGCTGACCAATTAGACGTGCGTCAACTAATGATGTAATGTCAAGTTGTAGAGGGACGCAGCATTGGTGGGTGGGGGGAGGGCACATCACAGGTCAGTGTCATCATCAGTGTTGTCAGGATGCTGTTATGAAAAGTGCCTTGAGGTCATGGCTAATTCTGTGAAAGGTCCTTTAGCGCCTCCCTCAGGCCAATGGAGGCAACAACAAGGATTCATTTTGTCCCACAAACCCACTGAGCATTCTGGTGTTTTGTTTCATGGCTCTGTGAAAATGGATCACTGGTGTTAGATGGTCCTATCAATAATTATTTATTGATCATGTCATGTTCAAGAAAACAAGTGATGTCAAACAGAAAATCTTTTTTTTCTTTTCCAGTCATGAGAAGGAGCATGCTGCTCATCCTGCTACTCTCAGGTCAGTGTGTGTGTGTGTGTGTGTGTGTGTGTGTGTGTGTGTGTGTGTGTGTGTGTGTGTGTGTGTGTGTGTGTGTGTGTGTGTGTGTGTGTGTGTGTGTGTGTGTGTGTGTGTATTGAAAACGTCAAGCTTTGGGTGATTTTGTGGTCCATCTTTGGAATGTCCATTGGCCCTATAGGACTGTACTGGAGAGCTGTGCATCCTGACAAGCAGGACTAAAGTAGTTCTATAGTGAAGCGATTATCAAGGTTTTGGTCAGAACTGATCAGTATGATGGAAATTGATGAGAAAATAGAGTCCAGTTTAAAATGGCCTGAGTGGGGGGAGGGGTAGAGAGAGGAGGCATGTGGACCATCAAGAGGTAGGTAGAACTGTTGAAGAGTTTCATCCCAAAATGAGATGTCCACCATATGAGAAATGTGACATATTTGAAAAAGTTCTTGCTGTCATCAAAGTAAAATGCACAAATTAAACTTATTAGCTATCTGGAACCATTTACTGACTAAAAACTACTTTAAACAGGATGTAATTATGTGTTTGTAAATACTGAGAAATGAACATCAGGTAATATGTTGTGTTGCATACTATGCTTAATGTCTCTTTGTTCACAGGGCTCTGTTCAGGCCTCCTTCATCAGTACCACTTAGTTAAAGAGCCAAAGACTTGGAATGAAGCCCAAAGCTACTGCAGAGAGAAGTACACTGACCTGGCCATCATATACAACATGGAGGACATGAACAGGATGATCCACTCTGTAGGCAGTCATGAGGGAGTAGTCTGGATAGGTCTGTATGACAAACCTGACAGCTGGAGGTGGTCTCTGTCAGATAAGAGTTTGGATGGAGAGGGAGAAGTGTTTAGGAACTGGGGAACCAACGAACCTAATAACAATGGAGGGAAACAGTTCTGTGTTTCTATGGTAAATGAGTTCTGGTATGATGATAGCTGTAATAAAGATATCCACTTTGTCTGCTACAATAACAACACAAACATTGATGGTGAGTACTCTTTATGAATTTAGATTTTTTTATTATCATGCTTTATATTTATTTTGGTTATTTCATTCAATAAAATGTCTGTCCTTACTTTCCATGTATTTGTTGTTGTTATGCCATTTTACAGCTTGTTGAGTTTTATCGTCATTTATTTTCATCAAATTCATTTGTGTATTTGTCATGTTTTTTCTTTTGAGGTGATATGCTTTTACTAGCTCCAGGTATTTATTTATCTAAACTGTACAATTTGAAATGTATTCTCCCTTTCCTCTATTTTTTTTTTCCTGTCCAAATAAATCAACTAAACTTTGAAATACGTGGAATATTCCAGGGACGACAGCCACCACCTCTGGTAGATATATCTATGTACCTGAACCAAAGACCTGGACCGATGCTCAGCGCTACTGCAGACAGCACCACACAGACCTGGCCAGTGTGAGGAACCAGGCTGAGAACCAGGAGATCCAGAATTTGATTCTACAGAACGCGCGGGTCTGGATCGGTCTGTTCAGAGACTCCTGGAGGTGGTGGTCAGGAGGGAGCAACTCCTCATTCACCTACTGGAGAAATGGACAACCAGGAAATGAGCTTCACCAAGAGAACTGTGGTATCAGTAGAATTGACGCTACTTATCATGGGCAGTGGGAGGATCTGCCTTGTTCCCAGAAACATGATTTCATTTGCTACGAATGTGAGTCTTTACGAAGTCTTTATTATTATTTGGCATATTTATTTAAAGTTGATCAAACTAAAATGTTTATGAATAAAAACTAAAATGTTTTCTATCTATCTATCTATCTATCTATCTTTCTTTCTATCTATCTATCTATCTATCTATCTATCTATCTATCTTTCTATCTATCTATCTATCTATCTATCTATCTATCTATCTATCTATCTATCTATCTATCTATCTAAGCTCCAAAGAAGAAGCAGTTGTTCAAAATAAAGGTGGCGTCAGACTCCGCAGTCGACCTGAATAACCCTGAAGTGATGGAGGCCATGTTGAAACAGGTCAGTCTCCAGTAAATGTCTCACATGGGATCTGTACCAGTGGCGGCTGGTGACTCCAAAAATTGGGGAGGACAGGAGAAAAACCAAACCACGGCGTCATGTTATTTTACACTAGTTGGCTACTTATCTCTACTTTCTTATGTTCAAGTTATGATATGTTCTTATATTCAAATGTAGCAATAATCCAACTAGCAACCTAATAATAACCTAATAATCAGGGGTTAAAGTGGGATTTGGCAGGTGGGGGAACCCTAAGATCCGGTGTAGCGGTGCAGCAGGGAAAAATGACTCACCTCATAATAATTATTGTTTATTTATTATTTATTTAAGACATTTCACAATGAACCAATGAAAACTTCAACAACACATAGTGTACACAGTGTTACCCACAGAATTAGATTATATTTGTGGTGGTAGCTGACCGGTTGGGGGGCACACACACACTTTCTTAAATTAATTATTAAATAATATATATAAGGTGCTCCACTGTAAATATTTAATGGCCAAGTATCAGTCAGACGTATAATTCCCTGGCTCTTAATTTTCGCCATTGCTGTTCTTCATAACGGCATTTTCTGCAGACAAGCAGAGCAGACAATCTGCTTCCTGTTTACACCGGCACGCGCATGCCCAGTGTGTGCCCACTGCAACAAGCTAACTGTTGCGTTGGCTAACCCAAGTAACTAAACATAAAACAAAAAGTTCGGAAATTTGTGTTTGGTAGATTATTTCTCTGTTGTAACAATGCTTCTTGGCAATACATTTTATACCGTTGGAAAGCCTGTTTATTTCCCTTTTAAATGGTGCCCCATTTGTGAGGAACATGCATTTGTGGGATGAGCAGCACAGCTGAGTATGTGGGTTGCGCTCATGAAAAATTTGTCAAATCTTCTCTGTCAATGCCAAACAGCTTATTCTGCTTATTCGGCAGAGGAGGACGGGATGTCCTCCTCTGCCCCCCCACACCCACCACCACTTCACACAGACTGCCCTTTCCCCTCGTGCCTGCCCTGCAGGTGTCGCTGTTGAAGCATTTTCATCAGAATTTCAATAATGGATTTTTTTCCAAAGAGGAGAGAAGAAATATTTTACAAATGATACTGAAATTTGGTAATGGTTTATTTCAACCAATTAGCTCTTTTTTATATTTTGATCTCCCTCTTGCCTCTCAAAAATAGAGGAGGAGCAACATCCTCTGCCTCTATGGACCAGCCTCCTCTAATCTGTACCTGTGCTGTTAAACTAGGGAGAGGTCCTACAGAGAAACCCTGCCTCCCATTACAGCTGTTAAACTGAACTATGGTCAACATTACCAGCAACTATTAGTGGGTGCAAGGGTCAGAACCATAGTAGCATGATTCCTGTGAACTAAAATGGTTGCGTTTGATATTGTCAGGGAATATGAGCTGAGGAGAGAAGGTAGAGAGGATTTATTATTTTAATTCCTATATGAGCGATTTTAAAAGGATTTTTCCCTCCATTTGTTTGTCAGGAAACATGCTTTATTGCTCTTATAATTAAGTTTTCACTTAATTGCTGTTGCACCACACATAGACCAATAGTGCAGTTTTGTGAATTGTAGACTTCACTGGCAAGACATCATCAAAATCATCATTCAAAAAATCAAATCATCATTTAAGTTTAGGGAAAGGTTTTGGTCATGGTGAAGAAAAACATTTGCAGGAAATGTAACTGAAAACACTCTTCCCTAACAACTACCAAGGTGCCCTTGAGCAAAGTCCTCAATCCCCAATCCTCTCATCCACTGGAGCTGTTCATCAGCCAACAATAGGGGAGGTGTGAATGTGTGTATGAATCTGAGGAGAGAGGAGCTGAAAAAACTGTTCAAGACGACTTTTGTTTTTCAGATGGAGACGAAGCTGAAAGCCCAGCTGGGCCACAACAATGTCAAACTTGAATGGAGAAAGAGCCCTGATGGAAAAGTCTTCCACAAGGAAGACAAAAAGAAGACGGAGCTCTAATACTTTGTCTTGCTTTGCAGGTGCAATCCTCCAAATTCAATGCCGCTCTATGATTTATTAGTGTGAATTCATTTAGCATTTGCTTGTTTGATTAATGAATAGTTTTCTGTAGTCAATCACATATTTTCTAAGCACATTTTAAATACATTAATGAGTTTAAGAAGCTTTTTTTAAAAGTCTTTCTAAAGGGTTTTTTTTCTAAAGGGGTTCATCAGTGCTCAAAACTTTTCACGGTGATTTTCATGGCGTGTTTTGTTTAGGTTTTAGATTTTAGATTTAGTTTATTTATATATATTTTCAAATCTAAATGATAATTAAAACCTAATTTGTCAATTTAATTAAACAAAATTAAAAAATAGTTTTGGGCAGTCGACAGTAAATTGTTCACAGGAGTGTAACTAATATATTTTTCCCTTTATGCTGATGATGTGTTTATTTTCACTAATAATTAGAAACGTTTTCTCAATTTCTTAAAGGTTTGCTCATGTAGACACGACAGAATAGAGATGTTTATTAATTGTACTTATTTCCACCTCATAAATGTACATTCCATACATTTGGGTTCTTACATATAAGTGGATTCATATTTGTAAAATTAGAAAGGGTAAATGACTTGAAGATGGAAGATAGACACACACACACACACACACACACACATACACTCATAAAGATCTGTACTCATATCTTGATTCTTGTTCTATATGTATTCATGCATTTTGTTATTATGTAAAGAACTTTTTGACAAACTTGTTTTATTGAAAGCGCTTTAAAAATAAATCTGACTTAACAATGTTTTGCCTGATTCCTGCAGACTCAGACATATTTCAAACATCCAGACAAAGCATGTTGAGACTTTAAAGGATACGAAAATAAAGTATCTTAACATATAAAAACTCAAACAAAATGTTAATGTGAAGGTATTTTGTTTAATACTACCCATTTAATCTAAACAACAAGGACTTGGAAGGGGCAGAACCTTTTCCCCATCAATGTCTGTGTCTCAGACTGATTTTATAAAGGAACAAAGATCTGATCCCTTGTTAAAAGTGCTGTCCGATAGTGATAGTTTTCTTCAGAATGACCTCCACGTTTACCTCTCAGGTGGTACAGCAGCTCAGTATTAAGCACAACCAAGCTTTGGCTTATCTTCCACAGTCAAGACATGTTGGAATGCTTTCATCACACTGAAAAAAGAGAATAGTTGGAGCAACGTAATTGAATTACTGCAGTTGGTAACACACAAATGAATTAAGTGTGTATAATTTGATTACTTTCAAATCAATGGTTTGCATTAATCCAACTTAAAATAACTTAACATTTCCAAATTTTCCAACTCAATTATTTGCTTTACCCAAAAGTAAAATACTGCTCCTTTACAACCTAATAGTATGGTTTCAGGAAAGCTAATTGTTGTAGTAACCTTAGTATATCATTTTAGTTAAATATCGTTATATAAATATAGTTAAATATATATTAAAATACTGTCCTAACATTACAATTTTAAGTTGGCTGAAAGAAAAATCATAGACTGAAATCTGATGTTTTTTTAGACTTTATTATAAATGTACAGAAACATAGCATGAACTTGTACATTGTTTTTGTCTTAAACAAATATGCACCACAAATGACAAATGCATATATGCAAAGTATTAACATATATGAACATATATCACACACTTTGAAGTCTGCCATACAGAGTGTGGACTTTGGGGGACATCTTGTGCTGCTCAAGCTGCATGATGATTTTCTGGAGCACTTCAAAAGTGAAATGAAGGGGTTTTGGATAAGCTAGGTTGAGTGCATATATCAAACCTAGAAGCAGGGCACAAGCTGAGGCAACTGAAGTCAGTTCATGCAACACCGCCACGCCCTCGATGACAATGCCAATGTCTTCAGGTGGCTCCTGAAGTCCTTCCCCCTCCTTCCAAATGACAAACACTGCCATGGTGAGCTGCTACATTTAACTGAATAATGCCAAAAGGGATCACACTATATGGATTTGGTACAGGTTCAGCCACACATCTCATGATTGGCCAAGTCTGGTATTAAGATGGGGTCAAGGTGAAGTTGAAAAGATACTTATGTTGATATTTCAATGTTAGGGTTAGGGTATTTCTGTTTGTTGTTTTGGTAATTTAGCCACATGTGCCAGTTTTTTGTTCAAAGGCCAGTGTGTGTTATGTGCTGCACTATTTCTTGGCTGGGTGTCACCACACACCACAACCAGCAGGGAGAGGTGTATTAACCTCTTAAGTGAATTGAATATATGAGTATATCGCTGGTACTACAAAGTCTATATGAATAATCTTGGTATCATAATAAAGGTAAAACTTGTGAGATTTCTGCAGAGGTGTGAACATCAGTATCAATGTTACTGAGTCAGAGTAAATGAAGATGGAACACGGCATAAATTAAATGTTTAATTTCCGCCTAACAAAACTGTACATTTTTAGAATATCACCTTTGGAATTATGCATTTGCAGCCCAAAACCTCTAGCAAACCACAGCACAACATCTGAACATTACCTGTGCCAAGACTGATGCTAATCAAGTGAAGCAGAGCAAAGTTAGAGAGGTTTTAGTAGAGGCATGTTTAGGCGGAATCTGTATGTATGTATATATGTATGTATGTATGTATATATGTATGTATACACACACACACACACACACACACACACACACACACACACACACACACACACACACACACACACACACACACACACACACACATATTACCTTAATATATATATAAAAAATGTCCCTTTTACAGCATTACTATGAATCTAGGATATTGTTTGTGTGTGTCCCTTTGTGCTAACATGCAAATTACTGTTGAAACTTCCAAGATATTCCTTGATCAGGTCATCTGCATCTTCTCCCAGGAAGATGATGAGGGCTTTCAGGACACACTCCCTCCCAAGATGAATGTCCTCAGTCTAGGACAACATAATCTTGATTCATTTTATTTTTCCAAATCTCTGAAGACAGACATCCTTGATCTTACAGCTAAACTCCTACACTCGCTTTATTTAAAAACAGACGGACATTTTTGATACCAGAGTTTCATAAAAAAGTAGCTTTGAGTAACTGAAAACGTTCCCTGCATATGAAAGACACGATAAGTATTGGTCAGCCCATGTTCATGTGTCTATAAAAGGATACAGATGAACTGTGACAACAAGGAAACTCTACATTTGATGATATGGATCTACCTGGTCCAAAGTGTCCGTGATGTCAGCAGTCTTTTGACGTGTTGCTCCTCCTTTACCATGGATGACTCTGATCAGCTGACTTGAGTGCATGTCTAACTGGGCCATGAACTTCTCCTCAGGAGGAACAGCCATGAGCCTCTGGAACTCTGCATTGATCTAAAACAAAAACACAAATGACAGGATGACATGGATAAGGTATCCTGAATGAAAGGAAATGCAACTGGCCTCAGCCTGTATACAATCTCAGTTTTAACAAAGTAACCACTGAAGCATCCCTGTACAACGGCTAAAATGCCAATACACCAAAAACTATAACAAACTGAAAATGTAAATTCAGTCAGAGAGCACAGTGTTATACTTAATCTCAACCACACCAAATTATGACAAAAATGATGATAAAAGCTCACTGTAACAAAACCTGAAAGATAGACTTTGATCACTTCAGTTCCATTATTACCTCTTTCTGTTGGAACAGTGCCGGCCATCTGTCCTTGAAGTCCTTAATGCTGGTTCTTGGTTAACCACCTCCATTTTGTCTGCAATGACCCTTTCGTTGATCCTCATGCTGATCTCTGTCAGAAGTTCTCGTCTCTCTTTTTCCAGGCTTTCCAGAGTCTCACCAGTAGGGAAGGATGGATAAAAGTTAGCTTCAGCTGGTTTTGGCCTCTTCACTTTCTTTTTTAGCAGGGAAAGCATCTGTAGTAGCTTTAGATTTCAGGGAGTTTACTGACAGCTCTGGACACCCCTGCAATTTGAGCTGAGTCCTGTAGTTTCCCATCTTGTACTTCAGTCGCTGTTTCCAACCGTAGCAGCCATTGAATGAGCCGGGTTCTTTCAAAGAAGGGTGTTTTCTGATTAAGGCTTCTGCAACTGTGCAGAAATGTGCATCCTCTGGGTAGGCCTTGTATTGGTAAATTTCTTCTGCTAGTCTATTCAGGATGTCAGACTTCATTCGGGAGCTGACAGTTAACATTTTGTGGCTCAGATGGTGCTCAGACTTCCCCTTCGCTACCTGCAGCTCTGTGTCATATGAAAATCACGCAATAGGAAAGTCCTCTGGCCACTGTTGTGTTCGAGATGACACAGACTCGGGGGATGAGAGGATTATTGTGTCATTTGATGCCAACGAAACACAGTCATCAGACTCAAGTGAAAGAGAATGAGATGTGGTCTCAGTGTCACTGATCAAATGTGGATTTGTTTGCTGCTGGATCACCTTGATTGTCCCCAAATCCTGAAGTTCAGTGGGAGAATTCAGATTGAAGAAGTCGTTGCCAAAATCTTGGTCCATGTATTGCAGTCTGAGGTTGCCCTTTAACCCAAAGGTAGTCTTTATCTTGCTGAAAAGGTCATCGAGTGACTCTGGTACGCCATTTGGAAGAGTCAGTTTTTCAATGTTGCTCTCCTCCAAAATCACCTTCAGTCTTGCAGGCGTCGAACCAGCCACGGCAGTCTGAGAAGAGAGCACAAGCACAGTTAGTAAGTCAAAGAACAGGCAAATCCCCTATAGGAGTACCATTGACTCATTTCTGATTGGGCTGTCTACTTCCCTGAAGTAGGATAATATGAGGGAGAATTTATTATAGACTGTTGTATTAGACTGCATTAGTTTTCGCTCGGTGAACCGAATAAACTGGCAACTGAGTGTAGATATTAAATGATAAAATACAGTTAAGTAACTGTAGGGGAAAGACGCACTGAAAATAATTCCTCAGTATTCACATGGTTAATTTATCATCTTGTGTATTATCCTACTTCAGTGAATGGACTTAATAAAATGGCAACTGAGTGTACATCCCTGTTGCACAATGAATTGATTGATGATTTCACTAAACTCTGGCAGTCCTCCCAGTGAGCCGTGGATCAAGATCATCCCACACTTGTAATTAGGGTTAGGGTTAGGGCTATAACTCCATTATGTGCCACACAGAACATCGACATGTGAACAGTGGAAACATCTGTCACTTCCAATGGAGGTCTGGTAAAGCTACATGCGTGCAAATGATGTGCAATCTGATACTGATGTCTCTCTGAAAGGGAAAGCAGCACATTTTTGAAGCACCTGATATTCCTCGCAACTCTTTTAAAAAAGCTATGCTTTGCTTCAAAACGCATCGTCCATAGGGCAACTAGTGGACCATACTGACGGATCAAGTATGGATAATGCTCCAAGAAAAGGTGTTTTGGTTTAAGGTCACAGTCTGGGAAAACCTCTTGAAATCTAATTCTGTGCTCAGAGATCTTAAAACCAAGATATGCAATGGAGTCCTCGGTATGAACCGGACTGACAACAAGATCAACGATGTCCTTCAGGTCTGTTAAGATCTGCCAAGCTGGCTCTTCACAGGGAACTCTCCGCCCAATCAACAAAGGCAAAAATCTAATTAGACTCCAGTTCTCATGTGCGTTTCCCCCAACAGTTTTTTCGGATACAAAACTGAGAGCCACGGGATGAGGTCGATTACTTTTGTCAGCCCACTTAAAGTTGAAAGATGATATTGCTTCATTCAATGTAAATAATGTGGAATTCTTGTTTTTAATGAACACACTGAGGCAAAGTGCAAGTTCAAAAGGAACAATTCCTGGAGGAAATCCAGTGGTAACGTCAAAACATAAGAGGTGCTTTGATAAAACACACTTTGATTTCACACCATAATAATTGGGCAATTCATTTTCCTCAAGGATTCCTAAATGGTCTGCATGAATGTCTTTGGTTCTCAAAGTAAAGACTTCACTTCTAACTTCTTTAGTCTGGAACTCTGATCTTTCTGCAATGCAAAATCTATATACGTATGACCCTGAGAAAGTTTCAACAAATCCAGCAATACTGTGTGCACCAAGGTTGTCAGCGACCACACACTGAACTGTGCCTTTTACTGTTCTGCCCAACTTTGCCACAAATATCCCACTCTGTTCCAAAATGACACCTCCCTCTCCTAATTACACCTGTAAGGCTATTCGTTCCCGACTAGTCCTGCAGCCCTATAAATGACTAGATGGGACATAACTTGACAGGACCTCTCGCCGTGCTGTGGAGACCGTTGATGGCAACAACCGTTTGATGCAGCTCGTAGTAGGATGTGGACAGAAGCGACCACAGACCCAGCTTGATGAGCAAACGAAACGCCAAGTAAAGGGAAGTCGTCAGCACACACACAGGTGTGGCTGAGTCCTTTTTAATCCGAGGCATTCCCCTCGCTGTTTTTATTTCAGCGCTTCCTCCACTGTGGGAGAGACGCGATCGGCGCAGCGCAGGACACGGAGAGGATCGAGTGGAGAGGACAGCCTTCACGTTGAAAAAGTGCATTTTAAATTGGATCACTTCATATGTATGTATCTTTTTCATGAACACTATAGTAAATCTCTCCTCTCTCAATGAACTACCCTTTGTATTCTAGGTATTAGGACTGGGTGATGCTTTGATAATTTAAGGATAATTTATTCATGTGACCTTGTTGATGTCTTATCTTTTTGTCTGAACTGAGATATGTGGGTATGTACAGTGGTGGCCAAAATTGTTAGGACACCTGACAGATCTGAAAATATTGACCTATTCTAAATCTAAGAATAAAGACCTTGTTGTACCGATCCGTTATCAAAGACAAGACATCTGAGAAACCAGTTTGTTTTTTTGGGAAGGATAACATCAACTCAGACATTGTGTAACCAGGTTTCTGGGCGAGACTGGTTTCTAAAAAATGTAGATACAAACATTAAAACACACACCCACACCTTCCTAATGGAAGTAAGTATTTAGGTAGTTATTAAAATAAATAATATACAGTGGTGGACATAATTATTAGAACACCTGACAGATCTGAAAATATTGACCTTTTCTTGCCTCCAAAACATGATTTCATTTCATAATGTTCATGAAACATGCAGATGGTTGCTCTGAGCACAACAAATATCAGATGAAGTGAGTCCTACTGTTTTTATCCACTTTTAACTTTAATATTTGGTATGTCACCTTTTGCAGCAATTCAAAAGAATCACATAGCTGTGTCCTAAGACTCTTGCATCACCATCAATTTAACCACCATCACACCTGACAATGATTACACAAGTAATTTGGCTATTGAACAAAAACAACTGAAACCTCTTAAATGTATGCCAAGTGTTCGAATAATTTTGGCCACCACTGTATGTGTCTTCATACCTTTAGGGTTGAAATGCGTCACACCGAAGAGAGAGAGAGAGAGAGAGAGAGAGAGAGAGAGAGAGAGAGAGAGAGAGAGAGAGAGAGAGAGAGAGAGAGAGAGAGAGAGAGAGAGAGAGAGAGAGAGAGAGAGAGAGAGAGAGAGAGAGAGAGAGAGAGAGAGAGAGAGAGAGAGAGAGAGAGAGAGAGAGAGAGAGAGATGAGTGGTCAGAACATCAGTGAAAATATATAAACCTAGACTTGGATTTAAATAAAGTCTAAACATTTATCAGTTTATTGTCTACATGATGACATTATTTGGACGTACATGGAAAATGAAATCTAAGAATAAAGATCTTGTCGTACCGATCCGTTATCAAAGACAAGAGATCTGAGAAACCAGTTTGTTTTTTTGGGAAGGATAACATCAACTCAGACATTGTGTAACCAGGTTTCTGGGGGAGACTGGTTTCTAAAAAATGTAGATACAAACATTAAAACACACACCCACACCTTCCCTGGACACCCAAAAAGTAAACAAATTAAAGAAAACCAAAAGAAAATGAAATAATACTGTCAATGGAAGTAAGTATTTAGGTAGTTATTAAAATAAATAATATATATACAGTGGTGGACATAATTATTAGAACACCTGACAGATCTGAAAATATTGACCTTTTCTTGCCTCCAAAACATGATTTCATTTCATAATGTTCATGAAACATGCAGATGGTTGCTCTGAGCACAACAAATATCAGATGAAGTGAGTCCTACTGTTTTTATCCACTTTTAACTTTAATATTTGGTATGTCCACCTTTTGCAGCAATTCCAGCAGCACATCTCTCTGGCATAGTGTCAATATATTTCCTGAGAACTTGAACACTAATGTTATCCCGCCTTCTGCAACTCAAGCCAAAGGCTTTCCTTTGAATGGAACATGATTGTGTGACATTGACAGTGAAATAGGCCTAGCTTGTTTTTTGTAAGGAAAATGAGGTAAATCTCCTTATGATGGTTCTATTCTGGTTTATAGAGCATAATGATGACTTTGTATATATTTCATTCGTTTTATGGGTATTTTAATGGCCAATTGAACAAAAACAACTGAAACCTCTTAAATGTATGCCAAGTGTTCTAATAATTATGTCCACCACTGTGTGTATATATATATATAGTATATGTGTGTATATAAACTAAAATCTAAAATAAAACCCAAAAGAAAAGAAAAAGAAAAACAAAGAAAGGAAAAAAAGAAGAAACATAGTTAATTAAACATGTGAAAAGACAGGAGCTTGGTTTGTTATTACATTTGGAACCACTCAATAATTAGACACATAGTAAGAAAGTGTACATATATATATAATATATATATATATATATATATATATATATACATACTTAGACACAGTGTTATTTCTTTATTATTTTTCTTTAAAAAAATGTGGGTGTCCAGTGAGGGTGGGGGGGTTAATGTTTGTATGTAACTTTGAGGAAAAATATATGAATAAAGTATTTTTCATTATTCATAATCCAATTCTAGGTTTATAATTTTCACCGATGTGATGTTTCCTGATGAGACGCAAATAACATTCTCTCTCTCTCTCTCTCACCAAATATTAAAGTTAAAAGTGGATAAAAACAGTAGGACTCACTTCATCTGATATTTGTTGTGCTCAGAGCAACCATCTGCATGTTTCATGAACATTATGAAATGAAATCATGTTTTGGAGGCAAGAAAAGGTCAATATTTTCAGATCTGTCAGGTGTTCTAATAATTATGTCCACCACTGTATATATATTATTTATTTTAATAACTACCTAAATACTTACTTCCATTGACAGTATTATTTCATTTTCTTTTGGTTTTCTTGAATTTGTTTACTTTTTGGGTGTCCAGGGAAGGTGTGGGTGTGTGTTTTAATGTTTGTATCTACATTTTTTAGAAACCAGTCTCCCCCAGAAACCTGGTTACACAATGTCTGAGTTGATGTTATCCTTCCCAAAAAAACAAACTGGTTTCTCAGATCTCTTGTCTTTGATAACGGATCGGTACGACAAGATCTTCATTCTTAGATTTCATTTTCCATGTACGTCCAAATAATGTCATCATGTAGACAATAAACTGATAAATGTTTAGACTTTATTTAAACCCAAGTCTAGGTTTATATATTTTCACTGATGTTTGCTTTGCTGCTGCTTTTGTCTCTCTCTCTCTCTCTCTCTCTCTCTCTCTTCTCTCTCTCTCTCTCTCTCTCTCTCTCTCTCTCTCTCTCTCTCTCTCTCTCTCTCTCTCTCTCTCTCTCTCTCTCTCTCTCTCTCTCTCTCTCTCTCTCTCTCTCTCTCTCTCTCTCTCTCTCTCTCTCTCTCTCTCTCTCTCTCTCTCTCTCTCTCTCTCTCTCTCTCTCTCTCTCTGGTTTATTTCCTTGTCAAAACCTTCACTTCTCGGTGTGACGCAGGATACTTTCAACCCTAAAGGTATTGTAACCAACACTTTACACGACAATTTACAGTGTTCAGAAAGCGACACAGTTCATTGTTCATGTTAAAGTCATGTAATAACAGTAGTAGTAGTAGTAGTAGTAGTAGTAGTAGTAGTAGTAACTTGTTGCAGAGCCTACTGGTTTGAGGGAAACCTCTTCAATGCCTTTGACTCTCACTAGCATTGCCAGCGATGCTAACAGGAGCTTTCTGACACTTCCTGAACAGTAAAAACATCAATGTGAAAACGGTTTGAATGTGTGAAGGTGGTGATTAACAGAATAGTTCTCTATCCTCAACAATCCTGTCTTGATGTCAGTCTGTTGGATATAAAGAGCAGGTGGTCCTAGTATGTTGTTCACTTTGGACAAATAACAATGTATATTTGTCATTTTACTGACCTGGATGATGAAACCCCTCAAAGTAATCTCTCCTGTAATGAAACCTTGTTGTGATGAATGAGTCCAGCTAACAGCATGTTGGGTGTGTTTCTGTCCAGCTGGACCCTCTACTATGAATCTGTCTGAGGAGAGAGAGGAGGGGGTCCCTACCTCTAAAACCTCTCTGTCTGGGGAACATGACCGCCAGACCAAAGCTCAGAGGTAAGATGAGGATCTCTGACTGTCCATGACTGTTCTCCATCTCAGAGCTCAGCAGTGATATCATGACACCATCACTATCCAGAGTAAAAGGTCTGTCTGTGTTGTGTTGAAGCCCCGCCCACCAGGAGAGACCAGACTCCCCTGTACCCAGCTGTGTGTCCATGAAGAGTGACCAGTCTATGGATCTCCCTTATCACTTTAAAGATGAACACCACTCTACTGAGCAAAGGCAATAATTTAACTCAGATGAGTTTGTTATTATCTGACTCTACTGAGCAGAAGTAAGAAGTCATGAGATCTAGAATTGGTCTGGTCCTTCAAACTCTGTTGGTTTAGTTTTGTCTCTCAAAACATCACATCCAATAATCAGAGCATCTTTTACAGTGTTCAGGATCCATCATGACACAACACGGTCACCTATTGCTGTGTGTGTGCGTGTGCGTGTGCGTGTGCGTGTGCGTGTGCGTGTGCGTGCGCGTGTGCGTGCGTGCGTGCGTTGATATCTGGAGATCTAATACATCATGTTTTCTCCAGACTCCACCAGGAGAGGTCAGAGGTTTCCAGTGGTCAGTCTGCCCAGGAGCATCAAGCAGACCTGGCCTCCATATTCATGGTGTGTAAATGTACAACAACACCTTTTACTTCAGCTACAAATGTAATGAAAAACAACCATTCTGGTCATAATCGTCTCCATGCTACACTCTTTAGACCAGTGGACTTTCAGTCTATGATGGATTTGATGTTGTGTTCCTCCAGTTTAGTATAAAAGGTTCATTTCTTATTATTCTGTTCCAGCTGCTTGAGGAGAACATTGTCACTTTTGTGAAGAACGAGCTGAAGAGGCTCCAGATGGTTCTGAGTCCAGATTACCCAGAATGCTTAGAGAGGCAGAGGGGGGAGGAGGAGGAGGTAGACGGTGAGGAGGAAGAGCAGAGGAGGAGCAACAGCAGAGAGGCACTTCTGAAGATCACACTGCACTTCCTGAGGAGAATGAAGCAGGAGGAGCTGGCCGACTCTCTGCAGAGCAGTAAGACGAGAGTTTCTCACATGAGATCTATTCAATTACATATTGGAAGATGAATGATGAAAATCCTCAGAGATCATTGGGTGAAATTATTTCACCCACATTATATCCACATTTTCTTCATGTGGGTGTAAAATACTGAACACAGTCAAACACATTACAGTTTTTCTCATTCGCTTTGGTACATTTCTCAAATCATCCATAAGATTTGCAAAACAGTAAGTGCGTTTCTCGAAAACAAACAGCACCACACAATGGATTACCTGCAAAAGCTTGTAACTTGCTCAAAATCCTGAGTTCATCTCTCAAAAGTAAATCTTTACGTCAATGAACATGTCAGTGCCATCAGAATGACAAGTCCTTGTGTCATTGAGTACAAACAAGATAGTAAACATGCTTAGCCATGTTGTCAATATAACAGTTACTCTGATGGAAACTATGGTGAAGGGTTTCATGACAATGATTGAAAATGTACAAGGTTGCACTTTTTCTGTATGGCATATATCAATTTAAAAAGACATATACAACCAATAATTGTTCAAACTGTCATAATTGTTAGTCATTTGCCTAAATGTGCTAAAACATTTGCAAATGGTAACAAAGAGAAATGCTCTTTCTGTTGTGCACAAGAAACAAAATGTTGTCTTGACAACAAACGAGAATTGAGCCAAAGAAACTGAGAAAAACTGTAGTGAAAGTCAAGATTTATCAATTCAATACACATTTACAAAAAAAGTCTAATAGAAATGTAGAGAAAATATGCTTGACAGATTATGACAACTGGTTCAACCATTTTAAATGTAATGACTTATGGAATGAACTAATGCCTAGATGTTCTGGGGGGTGAGACTATTCAACAGAGAAACTGATAATATAGGAAACAGCAGACAGTTGGACATAATCATTTGCATTAATGTGCCAAAGCATTTGCAATTTGTTCAAAAGAATGAGAAGCTGTTTTTATGATGTGCACAAGTGACTAGATGATGTGAAGGTTGAACAAGTAGTTTTGAGAATTTCAATTCTGATCTGAGAAATGTACCAAAGTGACTGAGAAAAACTCTAATACAATACAAAACCAGTTGTGTTGCCTTTCACATTGGGCTGAACACAGTCAGGACCTGTTTGTCACCACTGATGAGATGAGTAGTTACAATGGAGTTGGGAAAAGAACATGTTCACCTGTAAATGTTCTCATTTCTCATATTTACCTCAACATCCACTCATTGGTGTTATTTGTTGTTTGTTCATTCAGAAAGTCCTGCAGGGTGCCAACGTCAACTGAAATCTGATCTGAAGGAGAAGTTTCAGTGTTTGTTTGAGGGGATTGCTAAAGCAGGAAACCCAACACTTCTGAATCAGATCTACACAGAGCTCTACATCACAGAGGGAGGGAGTGGAGAGGTCAATGATGAACATGAGGTCAGACAGATTGAAACAGCATCCAGGAAACCAGCCAGACCAGAAACCACAATCACATGTGAAGACATCTTTAAACCCTTACCTGGAAGAGAGGAACCAATCAGGACAGTGATGACAACTGGAGTGGCTGGCATCGGTAAAACAGTCTTAACACAGAAGTTCACTCTGGACTGGGCTGAAGACAAAGCCAACCACAATGTACACTTCATGTTTCCATTCACTTTCCGAGAGCTGAATTTACTGAAAGGGAAAAGGTTCAGCTTGGTGGAACTTCTTCATCACTTCTTCATTGAGACCAAAGAAGCACGAATATGCAGCTTTGACAAGTTCCAGGTTGTGTTGATCTTTGACGGTCTGGATGAGTGTCGACTTCCTCTAGACTTCCAGAACAACCAGATCTGGACTGATGTTACAGAGTCAACCTCAGTGGACGTGCTGCTGACAAACCTCATCAAGGGGAAACTGCTTCCCTCTGCTCGTCTTTGGATAACCACACGACCTGCAGCAGCCAATCAGATCCCTCCTGAGTGTGTTGACATGGTGACAGAGGTGAGAGGGTTCACTGACCCACAGAAGGAGGAGTACTTCAGGAAGAGATTGAGAGATGAGGAGCTCGCCAGCAGAATCATCTCCCACATCAAGACCTCACGAAGCCTCCACATCATGTGCCACATCCCAGTCTTCTGCTGGATCACCGCTACAATTATGCAGGATGTGTTGAGAACCAATCAGAAAGGAGAGATGCCCAAGACCCTGACTGAGATGTACATCCACTTCCTGGTGGTTCAGTCCAAACAGGGGAATGTCAAGTATCATGGAAGAGCTGAGACAGATCCACTCTGGAATACAGAGACCAGGAAGATGATTCAGTCTCTGGGAAAACTGGCTTTTGAGCAACTAGAGAAAGGCAACCTGATCTTCCATGAAGCAGACCTGACCGAGTGTGGCATTGACATCAGAGCAGCCTCAGTGTACTCAGGAGTGTTCACACAGATCTTTAAAGAGGAGCGTGGGCTGTACCAGGACCAGGTGTTCTGCTTTGTCCATCTGAGCATTCAGGAGTTTCTGGCTGCTGTTCATGTCTTTCTGTCATTCATCAACACTGGTGTCAATCTGCTGTCAGAAGAACAGTTAACCTCCCCACCATCCTGGCTAATTAGAAATAAATCTGCATTAAACCACCTCCACGAGAGAGCTGTGGATAAGGCCTTACAGAGTCCAAATGGACACCTGGACTTGTTCCTCCGCTTCCTCCTGGGTCTTTCAGTGGAGACCAATCAGACTCTCTTACGAGGCCTGGTGGAACAGGCAGGAAGTAGATCACAGACCAATCAGAAGACAGTCCAGTACATCAAGGAGAAGATCAGGGAGAATCCCTCTCCAGAGAGAAGCATCAATCTGTTCCACTGTCTGAATGAGCTGAATGATCATTGTCTAGTGAAGGAGATCCAACAGTACCTGACATCAGGACATCTCACCAGAGAGAAACTCTCCCCTGGTCAGTGGTCAGCCCTGGTCTTCATCTTACTGTCATCAGAAGAAGAGCTGGAGGTGTTTGACCTGAAGAAATACTCTGCTTCAGAGGAGGGTCTTCTGAGGCTGCTGCCAGTGGTCAAAGCCTCCAATAGATCTGTGTAGGTTCAGCATATATGACTGGATATATTAAATATATTAGATGGGATTGTTTGAAAATAGAAGCATGTTAAAAGTTATTTGTTGTTATTTCTCTAATTCTTCTTCAGGTTGAGAGGCTGTCAGCTGTCAGAGAGAAACTGTGAAGCTCTGGCCTCAGTTCTCAGCTCCAAGTCCTCCAGTCTGAGAGACCTGGACCTGAGTTTCAACGACCTGCAGGATTCAGGAGTGAAGCTGCTCTCTGCTGGACTGGGGAGTCCACACTGTAGACTGGACACTGTCAGGTCAGTGTTCCTCAACTGGTCAACACATGACCATTTAAAGGTTCATGTCAGTGATTAAACACCTAACCTGTGGAGGATGTTCAGACTAGTTGTGGTACCAACATGTAGTTCTACTTTCTAGCCCCAGTGAATTATTTTCCATGAGGATATTTCTTTATTTCCTTTCCTTCTCCCCTCCTTGCATCTGTTGTCGAGACCTAAAATACCAGAAAGGACTTCTAAGATTCTGTCACAAATTGATGCAAGAACTTTCAAAACTGAACCAAATTAAAATACAGAGCAGCTCATTGGTCAGCAGTTTGGATTGGAGACAGTTCAAGTTTCTGCTAGCAGCAGACGTTTTTATTTTCAATGGAAAGAAAGTGCAATTTACAATTTTCCAGAATATGTTTTATCTTGATCCAGCTTCAGATACACAGCCATGAACCTTGATGATTTAGAGAAGGTCATCCATTCTTTGATGTCATGTCCTTTAGATTGCTGCACCTCTCTCTGTTCCTGTCTCACTCATCATTCACTTTCACATCTCCATCTTTTCATAATAGAGCAGCTACGATTTTAACTAGTGCTAAGGAGAGATCATATATCCCAATGTTAGCTTCTCTCCACTGGTTACCAGTTGATATTGAACTGATATTAAGATTTCACTGAGCACATTTAACCCATGGCTAGGTTTGGCCCCAAGTTACATTGTGGACCTCTTAGTTCACTATGAGCCAATGTGCTTGCTGAGATTTGCAGGTCCTTCTGACTGTCCCAGTCAAGACTCAAGACTAAAGGTGATTCCACTTCATCAGGGTCCTGGACTGTGGAAGGTCTTCCTGAGGGGCTTCGGCTGGAAATTCACTATCATCTTATAAAATACTTTGTAAAATACATTTGTTTTCATCTTCACCCTCTTAATAATCTGGTGTTGTTTCTCATATTTTATTTCATGTTATTATCATGATTATTTCAACCACTTCAGTTTAAAATGTTCCCTAATTTTTATATCTGCTTTTTATATTTTACAATTCATTTTCATGTCTTTTTGTAAGGCATAACATAGCATATGACATTTGATGGGTGTATTGATCCAGATCACCTTACAGTACCATGTGTGAATATATATTTTTCATGGGTCACCCCAATGAAAGTCAAACCACTATCCCTGACACTGTTAGTGCTGCACTCAACTCAGTGATCTACAGCACCATGCAGAGCAACTGTAAAGTCTGCTTATAGATAATGGCTACATAATATTAATACAAAGTTTATTATTAGTAGTGTTACGAAAAGCCTTCTGGCTAATCTAACAAAAGTGTTTTGATGGTGAGATATGGAATGTTTGTAAGAAAGGAAGAATGCTGGCTGAAGGGATGATGTTTGCTGCAGAGCTCACCAGTGTGGAGGAGGCCAGCCCAAGCCTTGGCTTCAGCTGGAGCGACCAGCTCTTGCGTCTCCTCTGGTGTCTTCCAGTCCGTTCAGTATAGTTAAATCATTTAAAAGTCGTAGATAGAAAACAGAAACAATCCGGGCAGGCTGAAGGGTATAGCAGTCACTTATAAATTGGTAGGCCTTTGTTCACCTCCAAGTGAGCACCGTGTGCTCACTCACCATGGCCGTGCACAAGAGGGAGAGAGGCGGAGCCCCAGTTCAAACCTCCCTCTTAAACTCAGTCAAATCACATGATCCCACAGTGAGACTCTGCTACCATCCTCAGCCAGCATTAAAGGAAGAGAGAGAAAGATGTGTGCCTAACACTAGTCCTACTGACTCTAACAGTAGTAATAACATACAACTAGTGTCCTAAAAAAACACATGATAATTACATTAAATTATTAGATAATAACATTTCATATGTTTTCATGTCCATTCAGGCTGAGTGTCTGTCAGCTGTCAGAGAGAAGCTGTGAAGCTCTGGCCTCAGTTCTCAGCTCCAAGTCCTCCAGTCTGAGAGACCTGGACCTGAGTAACAACGACCTGCAGGATTCAGGAGTGAAGCTGCTCTCTGCTGGACTGGGGAGTCCACACTGTAGACTGGAGACTCTCAGGTCAGTGTTCCTCAACCTGGTCAACACATGACCATTTAAATCCTGCTGTACATGAAGGTTCATGTCAGTGAATAAACACCTAACCTGTGGAGGATGTTCAGACTAGTTGTGATACCAACATGTAGCTCTACTTTCTAGCCCCAGTGAATTACTTTCCATGAGTGTTATGTTCGTTCTTTATAAACGACTTTCTTTTCTAGTAGACTCAGCTATAACAAATTTGTTTAAACATCACACAAAACATGTTTCGAATCTATGCATTCAAATAATAAACATAATGCATCACAATTTCAATTACATGTGTCTCTTTTTTTTTTTTTCAATCACAATCTTTTTTTTTTTTTTTTTTTTAAACATTTAGTACTTCAGAACAGTCCTTTTTTTTTTTCAAATGTCCACAGTCCATATGCTTTTCAGCATTGTGTAATCAGTCTCTCTGGAGGTCTAACAGTCCTTTTAGGCCTATAGGTCTCAGAGGATGCGCTGACCTCACCTGGCAGAGTCTGGGGAACTCTGACCAACCTGCTCACTACTAGGAGCGTCTGACTGATCTGCAGTGCTTTGGAGTTGAGAGTCTGTCTCTGGGATTGTCACTCGTGGTCTCAGATCCACGCGGTTTCGTCTCAGAGCTGCACCTCGGTCTGTTTGTATCCAGTATGAGCGTGGTGCAACTTCTCTTTGCACACATCCTCCTTGTGTCCATGTGCCTGTTGTGTGATCCAGGATACAAACTTGATCTCCTGGCCTGAGGTTTGGTAGGTGTTTTGCCTTCTTGTCATGTTGCATTTTGCGTTTCTCTTTCTGTTCCTGTTTCCCTTTTCTGATTTTGTGTGCTCCTGCAGGCGTCAACAGGTTCTCATGGATTGGAAGGTTGGTGCGTATGCGCTGTCCCATCAGCATCTGGGCCGGGGACAACCCATTCTCCAGTGGAGCACTCCTGTAAATCATCAGACTCCTCTGGAAATCCTCCTGTCCATCCTGAGCCTTCTTCATGAGGGTCTTGACAATCTTAACTGAACTCTCTGCGAGGCCATTGGATCTTGGATAGTTCGGGCTCGAGGTGGTATGGTGGAAACCCCAGTCTCCTGCAAAGGATGCAAACTCACTGCTTGAAAACTGTGGCCCGTTATCTGAAATCACCTCGCAGGGAACTCCATGTCTCGCAAAGACTGTTTTCAGATAGGATATGACTGTTTTGCTGGATGTTGACTGCAGTGTTGCAACTTCCGGGTAGTTGGAGAAATAATCTGTAACTACAATGTTGCTTTTTCCATTACAGTCAAATAAATTGACTCCGACCTTTTGGTACGGGCGATCGGGCACAGGGTGTGGCATGAGCGGCTCCGCTTGCTGTTTGGACTTGTAGGTGAGGCATATTTCACACGAGACCGTTGTGTGGCTAATGTCCTGGTTAATCCTCGGCCAGTACATCACCTCACGCGCTCTGCGTTTAAATTTTTCCTCTCCCAGATGTCCCTCGTGCACTTTCTGCAGCATTTCCTTGCGCATAGATGCCGGGATGACAAACTTGCTTCCCTTGAAAACAATGTCATCAACAACTGAGAGCTCCGCTCTGCATGTCCAGTAGTCTTGGATCTGCCTTGGGCAGTCTCGCTTCTGTTCAGGCCACCCTGTCAGTATGGTCCTTTTGAGCTCTTTCATTGTGTCGTCTAGCTCGGTTTCTCTTCTGATCTGCTCTGTTCGCTCAGCAGACACAGGTAGTGATGTGACTATCATGTCAACATAGGCTTGGATTTCTGCGCTTTTCTGTTCATCTGGACTTTCCTTCTTGTTGACTGCGCGTGAGAGAGTATCAGCTGCGAACATGTATTTCCCTGGAGTGTAAACCATCTTCACATCATATTTCTGCAGTCTGATTGACAGTCGCTGTATTCTCATCGGACAGTCATTGACAGGCTTGGACATTATGGAGACTAAAGGCTTGTGGTCGGTTTCCACTTCAAACGCCTGTCCATATATGTACTGATGAAAACGCTCACATGCATATGTGCTGGCTAAAAGTTCCTTCTCAATTTGCGCGTATCTGACTTCGGCACTTGTCAACGCACGGGACGCATAGGCTACAGGCTGCCAGCTGTTGTCATTCATTTGCAACAGTACTGCTCCTAAGCCATACTGTGAAGCATCTGCTGATATCCTAGTGCTCTTTTCCGGATCGTAGAATTTGAGCACTGGCTCCTTGGTCAAAATGTCCTTCAGCTTTTGGAAACATGCTTCCTGTTCATGTGACCACACCCACTCATTCTCCTTCTCCAGAAGCCATCTGAGCGGTGCTGACTGGGCAGACAGCTGAGGAATGAACTTAGCCAGATATGTGACCATACCCATAAATCGTCTCACCTCCTCTTTGTTCTGTGGACGTTCCATGTTCACTATGGCTGCCGTCTTCCTGGGATCTGGCTTGACACCGTCCTCTGAAACCACATCTCCCACGAAAGTAAGGCTTTTCACTGCGAACTGACACGTGTCTCTGTTTAGCTTTAGGTTGGACTTACGTGTCAGATCCAGGACTTCTCTCACTCGTGCATCATGTTCCTCTCTGGTGGATCCCCACACTATGATGTCATCCATCATTGTCTCCACACCTGGCAGGTGCTCGAAGATCATGTGGATTGTTTTATGGTAAACCTCTGGCGCAGACAGAATACCATACGGGAGACGCAGAAAGCGATACCTCCCCTCAGGTGTGTTGAATGTGCACAGTTTTGAGCTTGCCTCGTTGAGTTTCATCTGCCAGAATCCTGACGACGCATCAAGCTTGCTAAACCATTTAGCACCAGCAAACTGTGACATAATCTCCTCTCTTGTGGGCAACTTGAAATGCTCCCGCTTTATAGCCCTGTTAAGATCCCGTGGATCTAGACAAACACGTAGAGCTCCATTTGGCTTCTGCACCACGACTAATGAGCTGACCCAATCCGTTGGTTCGTCTATCTTCTTTATGACATTCAGCTTCTCCATGCGGGCAAGCTCCTCTTTGAGTTGTTGTCTCAGTGCAAATGGAACCTTTCTGCACGCATGCACAACAGGAGTCACTTTGTCATCCATGCTGATTTTGTGTTCACCAGGCAAGCATCCTAGTCCTTCAAACACATCTTTGTACTCCTGCATGAGTGAATCATGATCTGTGCCAGTCTGCTTGTTCACTATAAACACTCTCCTCACTAGGTCAAGCATTTCACATGTGCTCAGTCCCAATATTGGCTGTACACTCTTCTCTACAATGAGCAACTGTGTCTTCAACCATTGTCCCTTGTGTTCTAGAGTCACCACACAACTCCCTTTTACTGGAACACTCTCTCCGGTATAGCCAGTCACTTTCATTTTCACAGGGTTTGTTTTACTCTTAACTGTGAGCACCTGTGCACCTGTATCAATCTTGAATGGAATTATGGTCTCATTCACTGTCACTGGAACTGTCCATTCAGGTTTGTCTGGTGTGCTTGACTGTACAGTATCCACGAAAACTCATCCTGCTCTTTTTCCACTGTGTGCACTTTTTTCTTTGAAGCCTCTGCTTTACAGCACTTTGCATAATGGTTACTTTTCCCACAATTATGACATACTTTTCCAAACGCAGGGCATGACTTAGGCATATGCGTGCCTCCACATCTTTTACATTTACTGGTTGGACCTTGGTCACTTTTCTCCGTCTGTTTCTTCTTTGCAAACTGTTTTGGGCACTGTCCCTCTCGTTTCACAGCATGCACTTCTGCGGACTCATCCCTGCGCAGCTCTTTAGCCTGCGCGCGAGTGGTCTCTGCCGCTCTACACATGTGAACTGCTCTCTCTAGCGTTAAATCTTTTTCACGAAGTAATCTTTCTCTGAGCCCATTATCAGGAATTCCACAAACAATTTTATCTCTGGCTAATGAGTTTCTCAAATCTCCAAATTCGCATGACTTACTCAGTGTATGCAGCTCAGCCAAGTACTGATCAAAACCAACGCCTGCTTTCTGATCGGCGGAGAAGAACTTGTATCTCTCAAAAGTGACATTTTTACTGGGCACAAAGTAGTCCTCGAACTTGTCTATGAGCGCAGTTAATGTTAAACTCCCCTCGTCCATTTGGAAGCTATTGTAAATGTCCAATGCATCTTCTCCTATCACGTGCAGAAAAATGGATGCTTTTAGCTTCTCATCGTTTCCTCCCGCTCCACTTACAGCCAAGTATATGTTGAATCTCTGCTTGAAACGTTTCCAGTTATCAGCGAGATTGCCGCAGACCTGAATAGGTGTGGGAGGACTGAGCTTATCCATGACGGGAAACACTCTGGGTACAGGATTATCTCTTACTTGGTTTATTTGCTGATCCTCCGCAACGTCTTCATTAGCCTCGGCTTGCACTTCAATTTCACTGTTGGGCTCCCCGCTCGACATGTCCGCCTGCTCTTGCTAGCAGGTGCATAGCCACGATGCGGTTCTTCACGTGCAGACTTTTTGGAATTTGAATGCCATCCTTTCTTGTAGGCTATTCCTCCACGAAGTCTTTTCTTTTTATTTAATCTCCGTTTTCCTCACCAGCTCCATTATCTGACACCATGTTATGTTCGTTCTTTATATTGTATAAAGACAAATGGGCTTGAGTTCACAACTGGATTTTATTAGCAACTTGCTGCACGTCTACAACATACCACGTTCGGCATCCGGTTCCCACTGTAGTACCTTCCGGCTCCGGTAGGCAACATTAACTAGAAACCAAAATCATGTAGGCTACTATAAGCTACTATGATAACAACACAATGAGGATATTTCTTTATTTCCTCTCCTTACTGCCTCTGTTGTTGAGACCTAAAATACCAGAAAGGACTTCTAAGATTCTGTCACAAATTGATAGATAGATAGATAGATAGATGGATAGATGGATAGATGGATGGATGGATGGATGGATGGATGGATGGCTCTTTTTTGTCCCAGAGGGGAAGTTGCAGTTTGCAGCAGTACAAGACAAGAGAGGCACACATCACTATACAATAAACAACTTTGGTCAACAGACTGTATAAAAAGAACCTAAAAATATACAAAGAAAACAAAATATACAAAAAATATAAAAGTAGTGCAAGGAATTATAATTTAGTGCAATTTACAGTTTGGTCAAGGTAGGTGCGTTTGTGTGTACCACAGCAAAGAAGAGTGCACTGGCCACCACAGTCTGGTAGAACATGCAGAGCAGCCTGTTGCACATGTTGAAAGATCTGAGCTTCCTCAGGAAGTACAGTCTGCTCTGACCTTTCCTGTAGAGGGCATCAGTGTTGTCTGACCAGTCCAGTTTATTGTTGAGGTGCACCCCCATTGATGGAAGAAAACACAGAGCAGCTCATTGGTCAGCTGTTTGTATTGGAGACAGTTCAAGTTTCTGCTAGCAGCTGATCTCAGAGTAGTAGACTAACAACATCTAACATGTATCTTGTCTTGTGTGTTTCCAGGTTGTCAGGCTGTCTGGTCTCAGAGGAAGGCTGTGCTTCTCTGGCCTCAGCTCTGAGCTCCAACCCCTCCCATCTGAGAGAGCTGGACCTGAGCTACAATCACCCAGAAGACTCAGGAGTGAAGCTGCTCTCTGCTGGACTGGACGATCCACACTGGAGACTGGA
Source organism: Hoplostethus mediterraneus (assembly GCA_034670385.1). Classification (NCBI taxonomy): domain Eukaryota; kingdom Metazoa; phylum Chordata; class Actinopteri; order Trachichthyiformes; family Trachichthyidae; genus Hoplostethus; species Hoplostethus mediterraneus. The sequence continues at coordinate 30,722 of JAXDDW010000325.1, read as the reverse complement.
GACTCTCAGGTATGTAGAGGCTTGCTGCCAGGCAGAGGCAATGTCTTCTGGAGGGGTGGAGTTGGCAGCCATGATGTTCTCAGTCAGACTGTGAAGCTGGGTCATGTTGTTTCATGGTGGATATCAGTGATGTTGTATGGAACATCATTCATAGGGAAGGTTATTAAATGTCAATGTTTCATTTTCAAAGAGAATATGCTGGTCTGACTTTGTTTCTCCCCCCAGAGTCGACCATGGTGGAGTGAGGTGGTTGAAATCAGGTCTGAGGAAGTGTAAGTGTGTGTTTAGTTTCATTCCTGAACATTCAACTATTGAGATGGAAAGCCCATCAACACAGCAGAATATGACTTCCATTCATTCAGATCCTACTGAGAATGAAGATGGTGGCTGATATGTGTCATCATGAAAGTGTTCAAACTGTCAATACATCAATAATAATAACAGAACAGATCTCAGATCAGAAACTGATGCTGTATTGTGTCTTGTTCTCCCATCAGATGCCTGTGAACTCACACTGGACCCAAACACAGCACACAGAAACCTCTCTCTGTCTGAGGACAACAGGAAGGTGACAGAGGTGGAAGAGAAGCAGCCATATCCTGATCACCCAGGGATATTTGACTACTGGGAACAGGTGCTGTGTAGAAATGGTCTGACTGGGAGATGTTACTGGGAGGTAGAGAGGAAAGGAGAGGTTAATATAGGAGTGACATACAGAGGAATCAGGAGGAGAGGAAAGGGTGATGACTGCAAGATAGGAGGGAATGACAAGTCCTGGAGTCTGTACTGCTATGATTATGGATACTATGTCTGGCACAATCACAGACCAACATTCATACGTATCCCCTCCTCCTCCTCCTCCTCCTCTAACAGAGTAGGAGTGTATCTGGACTGTCCTGCTGGCACTCTGTCCTTCTACAGAGTCTCCTCTGACTCTCTGATCCACCTCCACACCTTCACCTCCACATTCACTGAACCCCTCTACCCTGGGTTTAGGTTTAGTTCTGGTTCCTCAGTGTCTCTGTGTCAGATAGAGGAGGGAGAGTCGACTCGTCTGTAGAGAAACACTCACACTGCTGAACAAAGACAGCTGCTGAAATGATAGTTCAGGTTAACACACACACACACACACACACACACACATCTCAAAGTGACAATATTAATGTTTGTATGTTCATAAAGGTTGATCCTCATCTCACTGTAAATAGAGTGTATTCTATGTGTAGGGTGACTGAACAGGGTTTTAACATCACACATGTACAAGAACATGAACAATTGATTTGGAAAATGAAATGAATGAATATTAAACCAGAGAGAAGTTATTATTGTTAATCTGAGAGTCTGTTGTTGATGATTTAAAATATCTCTCTTTTGGACCTTTGTTTTATTTGGTATTTTATTAATCTCAGTACTAAACATCTATCTTATTGTCCTCAGTTGTTTCCAAGAATTAAACTTTAAATTGCGTTGTTTTAAAGAGAATTGTTTCAATTTAATATGTCATTATTATTGCCTTTAAATAAACCAATATATTGTTGAGTTGATTTATAATGTGTCAGTCATGACTTTACTTCATTTAAGAACATTTCATCTATTACATAATTGATTTACATTACCTAAATTGGTTGATGAATTATTGAATAACAAACAAAAAGACTTTGAGTCCATTACATTTCAAATCAAAAGGAGAATTTTTATTTTCATCTAATATTGTATTGAATTCTTTAAAAAACTAGAATTGTTTAAAACCTTTTTTTAGCCTTAATATGTAATTATCATTGCTCTACAGTGACATTATTACATCATTCTACAATGAGCCAATATATTGATCTGTTTTAGTTGTGAGCCCTATTTCCACTGTCCCAGTAGAGATGTAATGTGTAGTTTCACCTGTGGCCACTAGAGGGAATAATTTCATCAAACGCAACCAGTATGGTTCATACAAAGCTGGATTCACACAGTAATACAAGTTTGGTCATTTTTTAATGGTTCACGTGAATTTCAAATCAAATCACATTTATTTGTATATCCCTTAATCACCGTTACAGTCTCTAAGGGCTTCACAGTGCCCAACATGTGAAAATAATAAATGGTTAGTACACGACATCCCCCAGTCTTAGACCCTCACAGAGGACAAGGAAAAACTCCCACAAAACCTTTTAGGGTAAAAAATGGGAGAAACCTTGGGAGGGGCTACTCAGAGAGGGAGGGGCTACTCAGAGAGGGATCCCCCTACCAGGACGGTTGGGCTGCAATAGATGCTGAGTTTGGGCAAGCAGAGTATACACAATATATGAAAGTTCATTATGGTGGGAAATCCAGATCTGATGGGGCATCACAGCAACAGCAACTCAGTCAGCGTCATCACAGGACTAGGGGACCACGCAGACGCCAACTCACACACACACCCACACACACACACACAGACAAACATGACCAGCATCAGTGGACAGCAGCAGGTAGACCAGGAGAATAGGACATGTAGACAGGATGCTAGTATCCATCAGGACCCTGAGCTAGGATGAGCTAACTGGTCTAGCCTTACTCTGAGACGAGACTGAGCCACTCCCTCAAGGCTGGTCACATGACAGAGAGAATAAATGGGTTTTTATCCTTGACTTAAAGACTTGATAGAGCCTGCCTCTCTGACTGAGGCAGCAGACTGTTCCAGAGATCGGGAGCCCGGTAAGAAAAGGCTCTGGTACCTGCAGGTTTCTTTCTGACTGCTGGGATAGACAGGTAGCCAGCGTCCTGAGATCTGAGGGGGCGTGGCGGTTTATATGGTTTAATCAGATCAGATAAACATTACATGCCATCCCATGTAATGATTTATATGTTATATTAGTAAAAGTAAAGTAAAAACACCTTAAAGTCACACCTGGCCTGAATTGGTAGCCAGTGTAGTGAGGACAGGATGGGAGTTATACGGTTGAATTTCCTGGTTTTGGTCAGGATTCTGGCAGCAGCATTCTGGACCAGTTGTAGTTGTAAGTGTTTATGTCTAGCTGGTCCCACAATCAGCATCTCAGTTTTGTTGCCATTAAGAAGTAGGAAGTTTAGGGGGCATCTAACGTTTGACCTCTGTGTTCAATTCTTGCCTTTGCTCAGTGGAGTGGTGTCCATCTTTGAACTTATGAGGTACCTCCATAGACCAGTCACTCTTCATGGACACACAGCTGGGTACAGGGGAGTCTGGTCTCTCCTGGTGGGCGGGGCTTCAACACAACACAGACAGACCTTTTACTCTGGATAGTGATGGTGTCATGATATCACTGCTGAGCTCTGAGATGGAGAACAGTCATGGACAGTCAGAGATCCTCATCTTACCTCTGAGCTTTGGTCTGGCGGTCATGTTCCCCAGACAGAGAGGTTTTAGAGGTAGGGACCCCCTCCTCTCTCTCCTCAGACAGATTCATAGTAGAGGGTCCAGCTGGACAGAAACACACCCAACATGCTGTTAGCTGGACTCATTCATCACAACAAGGTTTCATTACAGGAGAGATTACTTTGAGGGGTTTCATTGTAGTAATCATTTATTATTTTCACATGTTGGGCACTGTGAAGCCCTTAGGGACTGTAACGGTGATTAAGGGCTATACAAATAAATGTGATTTGATTTGATTTGATCAATGGTGTCAGTAAAATGACAAATATTACATTGTATTGTGTACAAATACTACCAAATACTAGGACCACCTGCTCCTTCTATCAAACAGATTGACCAGGTACATTTAGACACTATTTTTAAACCTCGGGCATAAAAGTGACATGAACTGGTTGATAGCGGGTTGTGTGATTGTCAGTATTGTGGAGGTGCTAGTAACAGCATAACAAATGACAAAAGATCACAGATATAATAGTAAAACAAGACAAATGATCCGTAGTGGAAACAACAGACTAGTGAATCTGCCTCCGATCCAGTGAGACTAGCTCCTGAAGGTTCAGGTCACTTTGCAACATGTTCCAGGCAGAAGAGCAGAATAACATGAACGCCCTTTTCTTTGGTTCATTTTCACACCGGTTGTGCTTGAACATCCATTTGATGAGACCATAACCCACCTAGTCCACTCTGAAGGGCTTGAAGAGAAGTCCTTCATGCCAAATGGAATCAAAAGCTTTTCTTCAAGTCAATGAAACAAGCAAATATTCTCCCTTCCTTTTTCTGGTGAAGGTGTTGATGAAAGTGTGTGAGGTGTAAATATGATCGGAGGTTCGGTGATTTGGAAGAAAGACAATTTGACATTTACTTGTTATGTTTCTTTCTAGAATAAAGGCTTGTATCCTCAAACTCAGGATACTACAGAAGGTTTTCCCAAGGTTGCTGCTGACACTGATTCCTCTGTAGTTATTAGGGTGGGATTTGTTTCTGTGTGATAGATTGGGGTGATCAGCCCCTGGTTCCAGACATCAGGGGAACAGCCAGCAGTCAGCACCATGTTGAACAGTTTAATACCTTCATGTTCTTCAGCATTTCATCTTGGATGCAATCTGTGCTACAAGCTTTTTGGGATTGAAGGCTTGTAGTTGTCAAATCACCAGGCCTCATTTATAAAACTTTGCGTAGAACATTGCGTAGAACATTGCGTCCGCCCAAACCTCAGAATCCACTAACGCAAGAAAAAATTCAGATTTATAAAACCGTGCGGTACACACCTGTACGCAGTTTTCTCTTTATAAATACCCATCTGCGGTGAATTGTGCGGCCGTGTACTCCTCCCAGTGTCCGCCCACTACTCCTCATAGTGTCGTCCCACAATCATCCATAAATGGTCAATGCTAAATAGGTCATGAATATGCCGACATTGTTAAGGAGCCTTTGTTGACTATCAATGAGGGAAAGACTGAGAGACGCCAGCTGCAAGAAAGCCGAAATTTGCGGAGTGCGAGATCGAGGCTCATCAGTGAGGTTGAGCACCGTAAAGGTGTAGCTACTGTCTGTGGGTCAGTAGAGGATCTGTGCCACATTGTGGAGAACCGCACAAGCTCTAATAATCCGGCACACCTTAATAATAATAGAAATAAACTTTTGTTATATAGCACTTTTCAAAACAAAGTTACAAAGTGCTTTAGAAGACAAAATAAAAAATGGGAGACAAACTGATAATGAACAAAATGATAAAAACAATTTAAAAACAGTTTAAAAGTTACACAACATTGAGCATTAGGAGCTACATATGAAAGAGTAAAATATTCTTAGCCCCTTAGTTGTATTTTTGCCCCCTCTGTTTAAGCTTTATGTATCTATAGACAAATATTTCCATTGGTGTATGTCGGGGCGTCCATAGTAGCTGAAACAGAGGAGATGACAGACAGACAGACACGTCGCTTAGTTCGGTTTCTCAGCCTGCTTGCTTTTCATGGTGGTAAATACAACTATCAGCCCTAATTCCATTTCCCCCGTTGGGGAGGGAGGGAGGGAGGGAGAGAGAGAGAGAGAGAGAGAGAGAGAGAGAGAGAGAGAGAGAGAGAGAGAGAGAGAGAGAGAGAGAGAGAGAGAGAGAGAGAGAGAGAGAGAGAGAGGCAAGCCGCAAACTGCTGTTTCTACTTCTCCCCCTGCTGATTTTGACAGAATCGTTATCGTTCATAAATTCTCTCAGTGCTCCGTTCTTATGTGAGTCTCTGATTAATAAATGTATTCTTTGATTTTGAACAGTAGCATTATGTTGTTGTTATTTAGCCTTTCTGAGGCTATTGCATGGTTAGATCAATAAGTTTTATTTCACTTCATCCTGGCGCCGCCCGGTAAAATAATGAATAAAATAAGAGTTAAGAGAATGTCTTTTATAAAAATAGGTTTTAAGTAGTGACTTAACAGATACAACAGACCACAAACCCTGTGAAAGCACACTTATCAAACTATGTTTTTAAGAGGACTGAGCTTTATTTTGTGATCTTCCCATCGGGCGTCGCTGATTCCCGTGTCTGAAAAACTTTGCGGTAAGCTCTACGCATGGGTGAAAGGATGCGTAGATGTGCGCACATTTTACCGCATAGAATTTTTCTATAAATCCGGACGTTTGCGGTAAAATATGCGTACGTACATTTCACGCCCCTTAACGCCACTTTTTTGTGCGCAGCAACCTTTATAAATGAGGCCCCAGGTGATTTCACTGATTAGTCCCTCCTCTCTGGTTGAAGGTGTGGTAATCAGTGAAATCACCTGCTGTATTCTTGGGTTGGAACGAAAACCTGCATACTCTCAGCCCTCCATGGCACACAGTTTGACACCCCTGGTTTATACTGTTGTAGAGTTTCAAAGTGTTCGTGTTGTAGTGTTGGGTCATGTTGGTGTCTGTGTGTTTTGGATTTGATAGCTGTCTTAAGTGTTTTCTCATTTCTTTACATTACACTGTCAAACCATTGTTCTTCAGATGCTTTTTTGTCTTCTGCTTCTATGGTGGAATTTCTTTGTTTTTCAGCTTTTTGGAAGATATGGTTAATATCTTTTGTTGCTGTATTAATGCCCTCAGAGTTATTTTGGTCGTGTGAATTGTTGAATGTGTTGATCATATTCAACCCAAACATGAACTAAACGAAACAGACGAAAGCAATTTGGTGCAACCAATTTACAGGAGGATGAATCCATTTAAACTCACCTTGTATTTGTGTGTGAGAGAGAGAGAGAGTGGGCATATAAAGACAGGTGACACATTAAAGGAACAACCTTAATAAATGGGTGGAGAAACATAACGAATGCAGATGCTTCCATACAGGTGTACTGCATGATACAATTAAACAATTAACATCCCATCATGCTCTGGGGCATGTGTCAAAATGCTGAGAGGCCCAGTTGGGGTGGGGGGGTCTCCCGTGGATGGGTGGGGCAGGATGGTGGTATAAGATGGGGTCGGGGTGCTGCAGGGAGGTGTGAGGTCGAGTTCCTCCGACTTGCTTGTTGGTGTCTGGGAGGTCTGTAGTTCCTGGGGGTAGCAGGTGTGTGGGCGGGGCTGTTGGGGTTGCGACCGAGGACAACATCCTTCAATGTTTTAGCAAATGTTCTCACTCCAGCCTTTGAGCTCCTTTACTGTTGGAGGAGAAACAGAATTCAGAGCAACAATATAAAACTACAGTAAAGCAGCCAAACTGCATCATGCTGTAGCCAGACCGATCCACAAGAGGGCGCCACCACGCCACTAAAACCTCATCCTTACCTGATCCCACAAGATGACTTGTGAGGAATTTAACTAAAATATTTTTCTCTCTATGCTGATGATGTGTTTATTTTCACTAATAATTAGAAACATTTCCTCAATTTCTTAAAGGTTTGCTCATGTAGACACGACATAAAAGACATGTTCATTCATTGTGTTGGAACAATAATCTACTCTACTACTACTATGAGACAGTCGACTTGTTTTAAACTACTACTAATACCACTACTAGTCATAATAATATTAGTTGTTTTATTATTATGAGTTAGAAACAAAAGTTTCTTGTCCTGAGGTCTCTCTCTTTTACCTTTTGATAGAAGCATAATAAAACTAAAATAATAAAGTAATAAAACTCCACCACCTGATGTGTGGTTTCTCTGCTGCAGACTGGTTCAGACTGGTTTAGACCTTGATACTGAAGTTATGAGGATGTGACAGCAGCCTGCAGACACTGGACTGACTAAGGAGAAGAAGTAACATCTGTCACATTTCACTGATGTATTGATTATGGATATAACCTTTATTTAACCAGGTAGTCCCACTGAGATTTATATAAAGCTCCTGTTCAAGAGAGACCTGGTCAAGAAACAAGAGACCTGGTGGAGTGACTGACATTCATGGAATAACTTCAGTAAGTGGAACGCTGCGTGATTTGGTTCATTCTCTTCATTTGAGTCTCTGATGTTTACTCTCAGTCAGAAACAACCTATCCTTTGTGTATCGGTATATTGACCTCCATAACATAATAATAGTCTAATAATTCATCACTGGTTTCTGAGATCTCTTGTCTTTGATAACGGATCGGTACGACAAGGTCTTTATTCTTAGATTAAATTTTCTATGTACGTCCAAATAATGTCATCATGCAAACAATAAACTAATAAATGTTTAGACTACATTTAAATCCAAGTCTAGGTTTATATATTTTCACTATTGTGACACTGATGTTTCCTGATGAGACACAAATAACATCAAGTCTCTCTCTCTCTCTCTTATTTCCTGTCAAAACAGTTTCACTTTCACTTCTCCATGTGACGCAGGATACTTTCAACCCTAAAGGTATTGTAACCAACACTTTACACGACAATTTACAGTGTTCATGAAGCGACACAGTTCATTGTTCATGTTAAAGTCATGTAATAGTAGTAGTAGTAGTAGTAGTAGTAGTAGTAGTAGTAGTAGTAGTAGTAACTTGTTGCAGAGCCTACAGGTTTGAGGGAAACCTCTTCAATGCCTTTGACTCTCACTAGCATTGCCAGCGATGCTAACAGGAGCTTTCTGACACTTCCTGAACAGTAAAAACATCAATGTGAAAACGGTTTGAATGTACGGAAGTGCTTGCAATTATTTTTTTAATCGTGATCTCGAGATAATAAAGCTCGTTTTCTCGTGATAACGGGTCAATTTATCTCGTTATCTCGAGAAAACAAAAGGCCGATTTTCACGACAACACGGGCCTGTACACGTAGCCTCCTGTGCGCGAGCTGCGGAAGAGTAGATTATGTAGTAGAGGTGGGATTTACGGCTCTTTGAAGGGAGCCGGATCTTGTGGATCCGTTCCTTTCAAAGAGCCGTTCAAAAGACTGGCTCATTTTTATATTTATTTATTTTTAAGAAGCCAGCCTGGGGGTGACTCATTTTATCTGGGAAATAATCACTGGGAGGAATGATAGGGTAAGATTTGCATCAGAATCATTCAAACTTAGACATCCCACCAATATATATTCTATTGGTGGGATATCTGAGTTTGAATTATTCTGAAATATTGATTATAATTTTATTTGGCAATGGCATGTGTGGACTAGATTTTAATGTCTGATCTGCATTCGTTGTAAACATTCCACAAGGTGGCGCCACATCCCTCTGCTTTGACTATACCTGAGCAACATCAGTGCAAATTTTAGTAAATAACTTTTTTTTTAATAGAAAAACCCACAATAATTTGTGCAAAACAATACTTCCTTGCATATAGCACCACACGTGTACTCTGCTGCGCTCCTCCCCTTGTGCCTGTTCTCTGTCTCACTCAGTGGAGAAGCAAAGGAGGAGCTTGTGTGTGCATCTGTGTGAAACACAGCGATTAAACATTTTTTTTTTAAAAGAACGTGCAAGCCGTTCGTGTTAAAGAGCCGGTCAATAGATTCGGTTCGTTCGCGAACGTCACAGCTCTATTATGTAGTCTAACAGGCCAACATGAGTCCAACTGACTGACTGACAGCAACTGACATTAGTTTGCTCACGTGTTTTCCACACAGTGTCATTTAAACATTTGAGTAGTTTGGACGCCACCATTCTGTTTAAAGTCCAAGAGTGGACCATGACGTACACACACTGCTCTGTGGGGGGTTGGGAGTTGACCAATGGGAGGGATGCGATAACGAGTCCTCCTTGATCTGACATGTTCAGCTTAAATCAGTTGCTGCATTTGTCAAGACGCCATCTATGCATGCTGGCATGACACTCCTGATCTCTGATGAACAATATAAGTAATCAGAGGAAACGAGTCCGACCTTTTGTTTTCTCGTGATAACGGGTTGATTAACTCCTGATCTCGAGAAAAAGGCATTAAAAAAATAGGTCTCTATCCTTAACAATCCTGTCTTGATGTCAGTCTGTTGGATATAAAGAGTAGGTGGTCCTAGTATGTTGTTCACTTTGGACAAATAACAATGTATATTTGTCATTTTACTGACCTGGATGATGAAACCCCTCAAAGTAATCTCTCCTGTAATGAAACCTTGTTGTGATGAATGAGTCCAGCTAACAGCATGTTGGGTGTGTTTCTGTCCAGCTGGACCCTCTACTATGAATCTGTCTGAGGAGAGAGAGGAGGGGGTCCCTACCTCTAAAACCTCTCTGTCTGGGGAACATGACCGCCAGACCAAAGCTCAGAGGTAAGATGAGGATCTCTGACTGTCCATGACTGTTCTCCATCTCAGAGCTCAGCAGTGATATCATGACACCATCACTATCCAGAGTAAAAGGTCTGTCTGTGTTGTGTTGAAGCCCCGCCCACCAGGAGAGACCAGACTCCCCTGTACCCAGCTGTGTGTCCATGAAGAGTGATCGGTCAGCACGTCGTCTTATTACCTTCAAAGATGGACACCACTCTACTGAGCAAAGGCAAGAATGTAACTCAGATGAGTTTGTTATTATCTGACTCTACTGAGCAGAAGTAAGAAGTCATGAGATCTAGAATTGGTCTGGTCCTTCAAACTCTGTTGGTTTAGTTTTGTGTCTCAAAACATCACATCCAATATCAGAGCATCTTTTACAGTGTTCAGGATCCATCATGACACAACACGGTCACCTATTGCTGTGTGTGTGAGTGTGTGTGTGTGTGTGTGTGTGTGTGTGTGTGTGTGTGTGTGTGTGTGTGTGTGTGTGTGTGCGAGTGTGTGGATATCTGGATACCTACAGTTTTTCTCAATTGTTTAAACTCACTTCCTGAAAATACAGCTCAATTTCAATTTCAAAACTCTACACACAAACTGTTCTGGCAAAATTTCACAAATCTCTTGCAAAATCAAACACTGCATTCAAAATCATGTTCTCTCTTATCAAAACCGTATTTTTGCATCAAAACACTGAACACAGGCCATATACGAATAACTCTTACTGAGCATCAGTTTCACACTGGTGTGCTCAATTTAAAACACTACCATCAAAACACTGTTCATATATGTTTTGGGTTCATGAGGCCATGTTACATATTCGAATGTAGGGTTTTTTTCATGACACCATGACACCATCACTATCCAGAGTAAAAGGTCTGTCTGTGTTGTGTTGAAGCCCCGCCCACCAGGAGAGACCAGCCTCCCCTGTACCCAGCTGTGTGTCCATGAAGAGTGACCGGTCAGCACGTCGTCTTATTAACTTCAAAGATGGACACCACTCTACTGAGCAAAGGCAAGAATTGAACTCAGATGAGTTTGTTATTATCTGACTCTACTGAGCAGAAGTAAGAAGTCATGAGATCTAGAATTGGTCTGGTCCTTCAAACTCTGTTGGTTCAGTTTTATCTCTCAAAACATCACATCCAATAATCAGAGCATCTTTTACAGTGTTCAGGATCCATCATGACATCACACGGTCACCTATTGCTGTGTGTGTGTGTGTGTGTGTGTGTGTGTGTGTGTGTGTGTGTGTGTGTGTGTGTTTGTGCGCGCGTGTGTGTGTGTGTGTGTGTGTGTGTGTTGATATCTGGAGATCTAATACATCATGTTTTCTCCAGACTCCACCAGGAGAGGTCAGAGGTTCCCAGTGGTCAGTCTGCCCAGGAGCATCAAGCAGACCTGGCCTCCATATTCATGGTGTGTAAATGTACAACAACACTTTTACTTCAGCTACAAATGTAATGAAAAACAATCATTCTGGTCATAATCGTCTCCATGCTGCACTCTTTAGACCAGTGGACTTTCAGTCTATGATGGATTTGATGTTGTGTTCCTCCAGTTTAGTATGAAAGTTTCATTTCTATATTATTCTGTTCCAGCTGCTGGAGGAGAACATTGTCACTTTTGTGAAGAACGAGCTGAGGAAGTTCCAGATGGTTCTGAGTCCAGATTACCCAGAATACTTAGAGAGGCAGAGGGGGGAGGAGGAGGAGGTGGACGGTGAGGAGGAAGAGAAGAGGAGGAGCAACAGAGAGGCACTTCTGAAGATCACACTGCACTTCCTGAGGAGAATGAAGCAGGAGGAGCTGGCGGACTCTCTGGAGATCAGTAAGACGAGAGTTTCTCAAATGAGATCTATTCAATTCCATATTGGAAGATGAATGATCACAATCCCCAGAGATCATTGGGTGAAATTATTGACTTTCTTCATGTGGGTGTAAAATACTGAACACAGTCATACACATTACAGTTTTTCTCAGGCGCTTTGGTACATTTCTCGAATCATCCTTAAGATTTGCAAAACAGTAAGTGCATTTCTGGAAACAATTGGTACAAACAGCACCACATAATGGATTACCTGCAAAAGCCTGTAACTTGCTCAAAATCTTTAGTTCATCTCTCAAAAGTAAATCTTTACTTCAATGAACATGTCAGTCCATCAGAATTAAGTCCTTGTCATTGTTTACAAACAAGATAGTAAACATGCTTAGCCATGTTGTCAATATAACAGTTACTCTGATGGAAACTATGGTGAAGGGTTTGATGACAATGATTGAAAATGTACAAGCCTGCACTTTTTCTGTATGGCATATATCAATTTCAAAAGAGATATATAACCAATAATTGTTCAAATTGTCATAATTGTTAGTCATTTGCCTAAATGTGCTAAAACATTTGCAAATGGTAACAAAGAGAAATGCTCTTTCTGTTGTGCACAAGGAACAAAATGTTGTCTTGACGACTTCAATTCGAGAATTTAGCCAAAGAAACTGCGAAAAACTCCAGTGAAAGTCAAGATTCATCAATTCAGGACACATTTACAAAAAAGTCTAATATAAATCTAGAAAATAGAAGATATGCTTGACAGATTATGACAACTGGTTCAACCATTTTGCATGGAATGACTTATGCAATTGTTAGGAATTATTTCTTGGTCGTGGTGATGAACGTAAGAAGAAAGCAGCAACAAAGTACGTCCGAGGATTGAATGAGTATTTAATACAATTCAGCGCTGAAAGGGAGAAATATCGGGCAGCATCTCTGCCTGTGAAGATATTCTGAAGAACATTACAATGATATAGTTCATTTATACAGTTTGACCATGTGATAATTAGCATTGTCCCTTACATCCCCCCTCAACCTTTTGTCTGTTATGTGTGCTAATTGAGTACTGTGGGCGTAGCTCTGTCCCGTCCTTCCTCTAGACCTGGGAACACCGTCTCCTGTGCTAATTTCCAATTGATCAAAGGCACCCAAAAGGGCCTGTATTGTATATTAGAAGAGGCCTCAGACGGCCTTAGTATATTGTAATTTAGTGTCTGGCCAGAGCAAGACAATCTTACCCTGGCCAAATATTCAATTCCCAACACAATGAACTAATGCCTAGATGTTTTGGGGGGTGAGACTACTCAACAGAGAGCCAGTATAATACATTTTGATCAACATGATATAAACTATTGATAATGTGGGAAACAGCAGACAGTTGGACATAATCATTTGCATGAATGTGCCAAAGCATTTGCAATTTATTCAAAAGAATGAGAAGTTGCTTTTACGATGTGCACAAGTGACTAGATGATGTGGATGTTGAACAAGTAGTTTTGAGAATTTCAATTCTGATCTGACAAATGTACCGAAGCAACTGAGAAAAACTGTAATACAATAAAAAACCAGTTGTGTTGCCTTTCACATTGAGCTGAACACAGTCAGGACCTTTGTCACCACTGATGAGCTGAATAGTTACATAGGAGTTGGGAAATTAACTTGTTCACCTGGAAATGTTCTCATTTCTCATGTTTACCTCAACATCCACTCATTGGTGTTATTTGTTGTTTGTTCATTCAGAAACTCTTGCTGCAGTGTGCCAACGTCAACTGAAATCTGATCTGAAGGAGAAGTTTCAGTGTTTGTTTGAGGGGATCGCTAAAGCAGGAAACCCAACACTTCTGAATCAGATCTACACAGAGCTCTTCATCACAGAGGGAGGCAGTGGAGAGGTCAATGATGAACATGAGGTCAGACAGATTGAAACAGCATCCAGGAAACCAGCCGGACCAGAAACAACAATCACATGTGAAGACGTCTTTAAACCCTTACCTGGAAGAGAGGAACCAATCAGGACAGTGATGACGAAGGGAGTGGCTGGCATCGGTAAAACAGTCTTAACACAGAAGTTCACTCTGGACTGGGCTGAAGACAAAGCCAACCACAATGTACACTTCATGTTTCCATTCACTTTCAGAGAGCTGAATTTACTGAAAGGTAAAAAGTTCAGCTTGGTGGAACTTCTTCATCACTTCTTCATTGAGACCAAAGAAGCAGGAATCTGCAGCTTTGACAAGTTCCAGGTTGTGTTGATCTTTGACGGTCTGGATGAGTGTCGACTTCCTCTAGACTTCCAGAACAACCAGATCTGGACTGATGTTACAGAGTCAACCTCAGTGGACGTGCTGCTGACAAACCTCATCAAGGGGAAACTGCTTCCCTCTGCTCGCCTCTGGATAACCACACGACCTGCAGCAGCCAATCAGATCCCTCCTCAGTGCGTTGACATGGTGACAGAGGTGAGAGGGTTCACTGACCCACAGAAGGAGGAGTACTTCAGGAAGAGATTCAGAGATGAGGAGCTGGCCAGAAGAATCATCTCCCACATCAAGACATCACGAAGCCTCCACATCATGTGCCACATCCCAGTCTTCTGCTGGATCACTGCTACAGTTATGGATCATGTGTTGACAACCAATCAGAGAGGAGAGATGCCCAAGACCCTGACTGAAATGTACATCCACTTCCTTGTGGTTCAGTCCAAACAGGGGAATGTCAAGTATCATGGGAGAGCTGAGACAGATTCACACTGGAATACAAAGACCAGCAAGATGATTCTGTCTCTGGGAAAACTGGCTTTTGAGCAGCTGGAGAAAGGCAACCTGATCTTCTATGAAGCAGACCTGACCGAGTGTGGCATCGATATCAGAGCAGCCTCAGTGTACTCAGGAGTGTTCACACAGATCTTTAAAGAGGAGCGTGGGCTGTACCGGGACCAGGTGTTCTGCTTTGTCCATCTGAGCATTCAGGAGTTTCTGGCTGCTGTTCATGTCTTTCTGTCATTTATCAACACTGGTGTCAATCTGCTGGCAAAACCACAATCAACATTCAGGTTGTCTGCACTATTGAGAGACAAAGTTAACATTAAACACCTCCACCAGACAGCTGTGGACAAGGCCTTACAGAGTCCAAATGGACACCTGGACTTGTTCCTCCGCTTCCTCCTGGGTCTTTCACTGGAGACCAATCAGACTCTCCTACGAGGCCTGGTGGAACAGACAGGAAGTAGCTCACAGACCAATCAGAGAACAGTCCAGTACATCAAGGAGAAGATCAAGGAGAATCCCTCTCCAGAGAGAAGCATCAATCTGTTCCACTGTCTGAATGAGCTGAATGACCATTCTCTAGTGGAGGAGATCCAACAGTACCTGACATCAGGTTTCTCCACAGACAAACTCTCCCCTGGTCAGTGGTCAGCTCTGGTCTTCATCTTACTGTCATCAGAAGAAGACCTGGAGGTGTTTGACCTGAAGAAATACTCTGCTTCAGAGGAGGGTCTTCTGAGGCTGCTGCCAGTGGTCAAAGCCTCCAATAGATCTGTGTAGGTTCAGCAGAGATGACTGGATATATTAAATATATTAGATGGGATTGTTTGAAAATAGAAGCATATTCAAAGTTATTTGTTGTTATATTTATAATTCTTCTTCAGGCTGAGTGGCTGTAAACTGTCATGGAGAAGCTGTGAAGCTCTGGCCTCAGTTCTCAGCTCCAAGTCCTCCAGTCTGAGAGACCTGGACCTGAGTAACAACGACCTACAGGATTCAGGAGTGAAGCTGCTCTCTGCTACACTGGGGAGTCCACACTGTAGACTGGACACTCTCAGGTCAGTGTTCCCCAACTCAAATTGAATAGTTGTGATACCAACATGTAGCTCTACTTTCTAGCCCCAGTGAATTACTTTCCATGAGAATATTTATTTATTTCCTCTCCTTTCTGCCTCTGTTCTCGAGACCTAAAATACTGGAGGCTGGCTGGCTGTTTTTTGTCCCAGAGTTCCCCTCTGGGACAAAAAACAGCCAGCCAGCCATTGGAGTTTGCAGCAGTACAAGACAAGAGAGAGGCACACATCACTATACAATAAACAACTTTGGTCAACAGGCTGTATAAAAAATATGCTAAAAATATACAAAGAAAACGAAATATACCAAAAATATATAAATAGTGCAAGGATTAATAATTTAGTGCAATTTACAGTTTGGTCAAGGTAGGTGCGTGTGTGTGTGTGTGTGTGTGTGTGTGTGTGTGTGTGTGTGTGTGTGTGTGTGTGTGTGTGTGTGTGTGTATATACCACAGCAAAGAACAGTGCACTGGCCACCACAGTCTGGTAGAACATGCAGAGCAGCCTGTTGCACTTGTTAAAAGATCTGAGCCTCCTCAGGAAGTACAGTCTGCTCTGACCTTTCCTTTAGAGGGCATCAGTGTTGTCTGACCAGTCCAGTTTATTGTTGAGGTGCACCCCCATTGATGGATGAAAACACAGAGCAGCTCATTGGTTCAGCTGTTTGTATTGGAGACAGTTCAAGTTTCTGCTAGCAGCTGATCTCAGAGTAGTAGACTAACAACATCTAACATGTATCTTGTCTTGTGTGTTTCCAGGCTGTCAGGCTGTCTGGTCTCAGCTCTGAGCTACAACCCCTCCCATCTGAGAGAGCTGGACCTGAGCTACAATCACCCAGGAGACTCAGGAGTGAAGCTGCTCTCTGCTGGACTGGAGGATCCACACTGGAGACTGGAGACTCTCAGGTTAGATCAGTTTATAATACAGCTCAATTAATTTGACTAATTTCTCCAAGTGATGTTTTGATCTGTACACGGTGACCCTGCATGTTTTACATCATGATTTCATTTTACAAAGACATTTTTATTTTCACTGGAAAGAATGCAATTTGCCAGAATGTGTTTTATCTTGACCCAGCTTCATATACACAGCCATGAACCTTGATGATTTAGAGAAGGTTATCCATGCTTTGATATCATGTCCTTTAGATTGCTGCACTGCTCTGTTCCTGCTCTGTTCCTGTCTCACTCATCATTCACTTTCACATCTCCATCTTTTCATAATAGAGCAGCTCAGTTTTTAACTAGTGTTGAGGAGAGATCATATATCCCAATGTTAGATTCTCTTCACTGGTTACCAGTTGATATTGAACTGATTGTCAGGACCCAAAACGCAGACCACGACTGGAGTATGAGAAAAGGAGAATTTAATTGGAGGGAGCAGGTTCAATTCCACCTCCGGGGCCTTTCTGTGTGGAGTTTGCATGTTCTCCCTGTGCCTGCCCTGGTTCCCTCTGGGTTCTCCCACTTCCTCCCACAGTCCAAAGATATGCGGCTTAGGATATTTGGTGACTCTAAAATTGCCCGTAGGTATGAATGTGAGTGTGAACGGTTGTTTGTCTCTATGTGTTGGCCCATGTGATGGACTGGCGACCTGTCCAGGGTGTACCCCGCCTTGCGCCCAATGTCGGCTGGGATAGGCTCCAGCCCCCCCACGACCCTGAACAGGATAAGCGGTGATAGATAATGGATGGATGGAGGTGATGGGAAGGTGGCGGGTGCAGTGGCGGGGCTGGATGGAACTGGGGCAAGCAGATGAGGCAGGAGCGAGGGGAGCAGACAGGAGCTGGAGCAGGCAGGCTGGTGGGTTTCGGTGGGGAGACAAGATGAAGGAGGCACACAAGGGATCACTGGAGACAAGAACAAACAATTAGACAAGCCCGAAGGCACACAAGAGAGATAACTCAGAATAATTAGCAAGAGTGGCAGAAAGCGTTACTACCACTGTAGTTGGCAGAACAATCTGGCAAAGAGTGGTTGAAGAGCTAGGGTTTAAGTACTGCAGGGTTGATGACTTGATAGGAGGCAGGTGTGGAGGAGAGGCAGGGCCGGGAGAGGAAGCCACACACACCACATAGAGACAGACAGGGGAGGTAAAAACATAGGGGAACCCCGGGATCGGGGCTGGGGTCATGACACTGATATTCAGATTTCACTGAGCACATTTAACCCATGGCTATGTTTGGCCCAAAGTTACATTGTGGACCTCTTAGTTCACTATGAGCCAGTGTGCTAGCTGAGATCTTCAGGTCCTTCTGACTGTCCCAGTCAAGACTCAAGACTAAAGGTGATTCCACTTCATCAGGGTCCTGGACTGTGGAAGGTCTTCCTGAGGGGCTTCGGCTGGAAATTCACTATCATCTTTTAAAATGCTTTTTAAAATACATTTGTTTTCATCTTCACCCTGTTAATAATCTGGTGTTGTTTCTCATATTTTATTTCATGTTATTATCATGATTATTTAAACCATTCTCTTTAAAATGTTCCCAAATTTTTATATCTGCTTTTTATATTTTACTATTCATTTTCATGTCTTTTTGTCAGGCATAACATAGCATATGACATTTGATGGGTGTATTGATCCAGATCACCTTACAGTACCATGTGTGAATATATATTTTTCATGGGTCACCCCAGTGAAAGTCAAACCACTATCCCTGACACTGTTAGTGCTACACTCAACTCAGTGAGCTACAGCACCATGCAGAGACACTGTAAAGTCTACTTATAGATAATGGCTACATAATATTAATACAAAGTTTATTATTAGTAGTAATAACATGTAACCAGTGTCCTAAAAACACAGATGATAATTATATTAAAATATTAGATAATAACATTTCATATGTTTTCATGTCCATTCAGGCTGAGTGTCTGTCAGCTGTCAGAGAGAAGCTGTGAAGCTCTGGCCTCAGTTCTCAGCTCCAAGTCCTCCACTCTGAGAGACCTGGACCTGAGTAACAACGACCTGCAGGATTCAGGAGTGAAGCTGCTCTCTGCTGGACTGGGGAGTCCACACTGTAGACTGGACACTCTCAGGTCAGTGTTCCTCAACCTGGTCAACACATGACTATTTAAATCCTGCTGTACATGAAGGTTCATGTCAGTGAATAAACACCTAACCTGTGGAGGATGTTCAGACTAGTTGTGATACCAACATGTAGCTCTACTTTCTAGCCCCAGTGAATTACTTTCCATGAGGATATTTCTTTATTTCCTCTCCTTACTGCTTCTGTTGTCGAGACCTAAAATACCAGAAAGGACTTCTAAGATTCTGTCACAAATTGATGCAAGAACTTTCAAACTGAACCAAATTAAAATACAGAACAGCTCATTGGTCAGCAGTTTGTATTGGAGACAGTTCAAGTTTCTGCTAGCAGCAGACATTTTTATTTTCACTGGAAAGAAAGAGCAATTTACAATTTTCCAGAATGTGTTTTATCTTGATCCAGCTACATATACACAGCCATGAACCTTGATGATTTAGAGAAGGTCATCCATGCTTTGATATCATGTCCTTTAGATTGCTGCACCTCTCTCTGTTCCTGTTTCACTAATCATTCACTTTCACATCTCCAGTTTTTCATAATAGAGCAGCTACGATTTTAACTAGTGCTGAGGAGAGATCATATATCCCAATGTTAGCTTCTCTCCACTGGTTACCAGTTGATATTGAACTGACTTTAAGGTTTCACTGAGCACATTTAATCCATGGCTAGGTTTGGCCCCAAGTTACATTGTGGACCTCTTAGTTCACTATGAGCCAGTGTGCTAGCTGAGATCTTCAGGTCCTTCTGACTGTCCCAGTCAAGACTCAAGACTAAAGGTGATCCCACTTCATCAGGGTCCTGGACTGTGGAAGGTCTTCCTGAGGGGCTTCGGCTAGAAATGCACTATCATCTTTTAAAATACATTTGTTTTCATCTTCACCCTCCTAATAATCTGGTGTTGTTTCTCATATTTTATTTCATGTTATTATCATGCTGATTTTAACCACTTCTCTTTAAAATGTTCCCTAATATATCTGCTTTTTATATTTTACTATTCATTTTCATGTCTTTTTGTAAGTCATAACTTAGCATATGTCATGGGTGGGTGTATTGATCCAGATCACCTTACAATACCATGTGTGAATATATATTTTTCATAGGTCACCCCAGTAAAAATCCGCTATCCCTGACACTGTTAGTGCTGCACTCAACTCAGTGAGCTACAGCACCATGCAGAGCACCTGTAAAGTCTGCTTTTAGATAATGGATACACAATATAAATACAATTTTTATTATTAGTAGTAATAACATGCAACCAGTGTCCTAAAAACACAGATCCATCCAGCCATCCATTATCTATCACCGCTTATCCTGTTCAGGGTCGCGGGGGGGGGGGGCTGGAGCCTATCCCAGCCGACATTGGGCAAAAGGCAGGGTACACCCTGGACAGGTCACCAGTCCATCACAGGGCTAAAAACACAGATTATAACTATATTAAATTGTCAAGATAATAACATTTCATTTGTTTTCATGTCCATTCAGGCTGAGTGTCTGTCAGCTGTCAGAGAGAAGCTGTGAAGCTCTGACCTCAGTTTTCATCTCCAAGTCCTCCAGTCTGAGAGACCTGGACCTGAGTAACAACGACCTGCAGGATTCAGGAGTGAAGCTGCTCTCTGCTGGACTGGGGAGTCCACACTGTAGACTGGACACTCTCAGGTCAGTGTTCCTCAACCTGGTCAACACATGACTATTTAAATCCTGCTGTACATGAAGGTTCATGTCAGTGAATAAACACCTAACCTGTGGAGGATGTTCAGACTAGTTGTGATACCAACATGTAGCTCTACTTTCTAGCCCCAGTGAATTACTTTCCATGAGGATATTTCTTTATTTCCTCTCCTTACTGCCTCTGTTGTCGAGACCTAAAATACCAGAAAGGACTTCTAAGATTCTGTCACAAATTGATGCAAGAACTTTCAAACTGAACCAAATTAAAATACAGAACAGCTCATTGGTCAGCAGTTTGTATTGGAGACAGTTCAAGTTTCTGCTAGCAGCAGACATTTTTATTTTCACTGGAAAGAAAGAGCAATTTACAATTTTCCAGAATGTGTTTTATCTTGATCCAGCTACATATACACAGCCATGAACCTTGATGATTTAGAGAAGGTCATCCATGCTTTGATATCATGTCCTTTAGATTGCTGCACCTCTCTCTGTTCCTGTTTCACTAATCATTCACTTTCACATCTCCAGTGTTTCATAATAGAGCAGCTACGATTTTAACTAGTGCTGAGGAGATATCATATATCCCAATGTTAGCTTCTCTCCACTGGTTACCAGTTGATATTGAACTGACATTAAGGTTTCACTGAGCACATTTAATCCATGGCTAGGTTTGGCCCCAAGTTACATTGTGGACCTCTTAGTTCACTATGAGCCAGTGTGCTAGCTGAGATCTTCAGGTCCTTCTGACTGTCCCAGTCAAGACTCAAGACTAAAGGTGATCCCACTTCATCAGGGTCCTGGACTGTGGAAGGTCTTCCTGAGGGGCTTCGGCTGGAAATTCACTATCATCTTTTAAAATACATTTGTTTTCATCTTCACCCTCCTAATAATCTGGTGTTGTTTCTCATATTTTATTTCATGTTATTATCATGCTGATTTTAACCACTTCTCTCAAAATGTTCCCTAATATATCTGCTTTTTATATTTTACTATTCATTTTCATGTCTTTTTGTAAGTCATAACTTAGCATATGTCATGGGTGGGTGTATTGATCCAGATCACCTTACAGTACCATGTGTGAATATATATTTTTCATAGGTCACCCCAGTGAAAATCCACTATCCCTGACACTGTTAGTGCTGCACTCAACTCAGTGAGCTACAGCACCATGCAGAGCACCTGTAAAGTCTGCTTTTAGATAATGGATACACAATATAAATACAATTTTTATTATTAGTAGTAATAACATGCAACCAGTGTCCTAAAAACACAGATCCATCCATCCATCCATTATCTATCACCGCTTATCCTGTTCAGGGTCGCGGGGGGGGGGGGCTGGAGCCTATCCCAGCCGACATTGGGCGAAAAGGCAGGGGTACACCCTGGACAGGTCGCCAGTCCATCACAGGGCTAAAAACACAGATTATAACTATATTAAATTGTCAAGATAATAACATTTCATTTGTTTTCATGTCCATTCAGGCTGGGTGTCTGTCAGCTGTCAGAGAGAAGCTGTGAAGCTCTGGCCTCAGTTTTCATGTCCAAGTCCTCGAGTCTGAGAGTCCTGGACCTGAGTAACAACGACCTGCAGGATTCAGGAGTGAAGCTGCTCTCTGCTGGACTGGGGAGTCCACACTGTAGACTGGACACTCTCAGGTCAGTGTTCCTCAACCTGGTCAACACATGACCATTTAAGTCCTGCTGTACATGAAGGTTCATGTCAGTGAATAAACACCTAACCTGTGGAGGCTGTTCAGACTAGTTGTGATACCAACATGTAGCTCTACTTTCTAGCCCCAGTGAATTACTTTCCATGAGAATATTTCTTTATTTCCTCTCCTTACTGCCTCTGTTGTCGAGACCTAAAATACCAGAAAGGACTTCTGAGATTCTGTCACAGATAGATAGATAGATAGATAGATAGATAGATAGATAGATAGATAGATAGATAGATAGATAGATGGATGGATGGATGGATGGATGGATGGATGGATCGATCTTTTTTGTCCCAGAAGGGAAATTGCAGTTTGCAGCAGTACAAGACAAGAGAGAGGCACACATCACTATACAATAAACAACTTTGGTCAACAGGCTGCATAACAAATATCCTAAAAATATAGAAAGAAAACAAAACAAGGTACGTCCGTTTGTGTGTACCACAGCAAAGAAGAGTGCACTGGCCACCACAGTCTGGTAGAACATGCAGAGCAGCCTGTTGCACATGTTGAAAGATCTGAGCCTCCTCAGGAGGTACAGTCTGCTCTGACCTTTCCTGTAGAGGACATCAGTGTTGTCTGACCAGTCCAGTTTATTGTTGAGGTGCACCCCCATTGATGGAATGAAAACACAGAGCAGCTCATTGGTCAGCTGTTTGTATTGGAGACAGTTCAAGTTTCTGCTAGCAGCTGATCTCAGAGTAGTAGACTAACAACATCTAACATGTATCTTGTCTTGTGTGTTTCCAGGCTGTCAGGCTGTCTGGTCTCAGAGGAAGGCTGTGCTTCTCTGGCCTCAGCTCTGAGCTCCAACCCCTCCCATCTGAGAGAGCTGGACCTGAGCTACAATCACCCAGGAGACTCAGGAGTGAAGCTGCTCTCTGCTCGACTGGAGGATCCACACTGGAGACTGGAGACTCTCAGGTATGGAGAGGCTTGCTGCCAGGCAGAGGCAATGTCTTCTAGAGGGGTGGAGTTGGCAGCCATGATGTTCTCAGTCAGACTGTGAAGCTGGGTCATGTTGTTTCATGGTGGATATCAGTGATGTTGTATGGAACATCATTCATAGGGAAGGTTATTAAATGTCCATGTTTCATTATCAAAGAGAATATGCTGGTCTGACTTTGTTTCTTCCCCCAGAGTCGACCATGGTGGAGTGAGGTGGTTGAAATTAGATGTGAGGAAGTGTAAGTGTGTGTTTAGATTTATTCCTGAACATTCAACTATTGAGATGGAAAGCCCATCAACACAGCAGAATATGACTTCCATTCATTCAGATCCTACTGAGAATGAAGATGGTGGCTGATATGTGTCATCATGAAAGTGTTCAAACTGTCAATAAATCAATAATAATGAACAGAACAGATCTCAGATCAGAAACTGATGCTGTATTGTGTCTTGTTCTCCCATCAGATGTCTGTGAACTCACACTGGACCCAAACACAGCACACAGAAACCTCTCTCTGTCTGAGGACAACAGGAAGGTGACAGAGGTGAAAGAGGAGCAGCAATATCCTGATCACCCAGAGAGATTTACCAACTGGTACCAGGTGCTGTGTAGAAATGGTCTGACTGGGAGATGTTACTGGGAGGTGGAGAGGAAAGGAAAGGTTGATATAGGAGTGACATACAGAGGAATCAGGAGGAGAGGAGAGGGTGATGACTGTAGGATTGGAGGGAATGACAAGTCCTGGAGTCTGTACTGCTATGGTAATAAATACTGTGTCTTTCACGATAACAGACTAACAGTCATACGTATCCCCCCTCCTCCTCCTCCTCCTCCTCCTCCTCCTCCTCTAACAGAGTAGGAGTGTATCTGGACTGGCCTGCTGGCACTCTGTCCTTCTACAGAGTCTCCTCTGACTCTCTGATCCACCTCCACACCTTCACCTCCACATTCACTGAACCCCTCTACCCTGGGTTTAGGTTCTGGTCTAGTTCTGGTTCCTCAGTGTCTCTGTGTCAGATAGAGGAGGGAGAGTCGCCTCCTGTGTAGAGAAACACTCACACTGCTGAACAAAGACAGCTGCTGAAAGAGTGTATTCTATGTGTAGGGTGACTGAACAGGGTTTTAACATCACACATGTACAAGAACATGAACATTTGATTTGGAAAATGAAATGAATGAATATTAAACCAGAGAGAAGTTATTATTGTTTATCTGAGAGTCTGTTGTTGATGATTTAAAATCATCTTTCTTTTGGACCTTTGTTTTATTTGGTATTTTATTAATCTCAGTACTAAACATCTATATTGTTGTCCTCAGTTGTTTCCAAGAATTAAACTTTAAATTGCATTGTTTTAAATAGAATTATTTGAATTTAATATGGAATTATTATTTCTTTTAAATAAACCAATATTTTGTTGTGTTATTTTATAATGTGTCAGTCATGACTTCACTTTATTAAAGAACATTTAATCTATGACATAATTGATTTACATTCCCCAAATTGGTTGAACGAATTATTGAACAACAACCAAAAAGTTTATTCTGGTCAAATTCCCCTTTAAGTGGGTGAAGAGTAATCTTCCACCTTGGGGAACCGAAGACTTTGAGTCCACTACATTTCAAATAAAATGGAGAATTTTTATTTTCATCTACTGAGTAATATTGTATTGTATTCTTTTAAAAACACCTTAATATGTAATTACCATTGCTCTACAGTGACATTATTACATCATTCTACAATGAGCCAATATATTGATCTGTTTTAGTTGTGAGCCCTGTTTCCACTGTCCCAGTAGAGATGTAATGTGTAGTTTCTCCTGTGGCCACTAGAGGGAAGAATTTCATCAAACGCAACCAGTGTGGCTCATACAAGGCTGGATTCACACGGGTAATACAAGTTTGGTCATTTTTTAATGGTCCACGTGAATTTCAAATCAAATCACATTTATTTGTATATCCCTTAATCTTCATTACAGTCTCTAAGGGCGTCACAGTGCCCAACATGTGAAAAGAATAAATGGTTAGTACACGACATCCCCCAGTCTTAGACCCTCACAGAGGAAAAGGAAAAACTCCCACAAAACCTTAAAAATTGGGAGAAACCTTGGGAGGGGCAACTCAGAGAGGGAGGGGCTACTCAGAGAGGGAGGGGCTACTCAGAGAGGGATCCCCCTACCAGGACGGTTGGGCTGCAATAGATGCCGAGTTTGGGCAAGCAGAGTATACACAATATATGAAAGTTTATTATGGTGGGAAATCCAGATCTGATGGGGCATCACAGTAGACGACAGTTCAGTCAGCTTCATCACAGGACTAGAGGACCACGCAGACGGCAACTCTGCCGGGCTGCAGTCTGGAACAGATAGAAAAAACACACACACACACACACACACACACACACACGACCAGCATCAGTGGACAGGAGCCAGCTAGACCAGGAGAATAGGACATGTAGACAGGATGCTAGTATCCATCAGGACCCTGAGCTAGGATGAGCTAACTGGTCTAGCCTTACTCTGAGACGAGACTGAGCCACTCCCTCAAGGCTGGTCACATGACAGAGAGAATAAATGGGTTTTTATCCTTGACTTAAAGACTTGATAGAGCCTGCCTCTCTGACTGAGGCAGCAGACTGTTCCAGAGATCGGGAGCACGGTAAGAAAAGGCTCTGGTACCTGCAGGTTTCTTTCTGACTGCTGGGATAGACAGGTAGCCAGCGTCCTGAGATCTGAGGGGGCGTGGCGGTTTATATGGTTTCATCAGATCGGATAAATAGGACGGTGCCATCCCATGTAATGATTTATATGTATGTAAAAGCACCTTAAAGTCACATCTGGCCTGAATTGGTAGCCAGTGTAGTGAGGACAGGATGGGAGTTATATGGTTGAATTTCCTGGTTTTGGTCAGGATTCTGGCAGCAGCATTCTGGACCAGTTGTAGTTGTAAGTGTTTATGTCTAGCTGGTCCCACAATCAGCATCTCAGTTTTGTTGCCATTAAGAAGTAGGAAGTTTAGGGGCATCTAACGTTTGACCTCTGAGTTCAATTCTTGCCTTTGCTCAGTAGAGTGGTGTCCATCTTTGAAGGTATAAGGATTGTCCATAGACCGGTCACTCTTCATGGACACACAGCTGGGTACAGGGGAGTCTGGTCTCTCCTGGTGGGCGGGGCTTCAACACAACACAGACAGACCTTTTACTCCCACGTAAAACCTGCTTTTAATTTCTTGTTATTTTGTATTATGTCTGTCCTTGTGTAGGAACGTATGCTTGTGTCCTTGTGCTGCCCTCTTGGCCAGGTCCCTCTTGGAAAAGAGATTCCTTATCTCAATGAGGTCACCTGGTTAAATAAAGGTTAAGGTTTACTCTGGATAGTGATGGTGTCATGATATCACTGCTGAGCTCTGAGATGGAGAACAGTCATGGACAGTCAGAGATCCTCATCTTACCTCTGAGCTTTGGTCTGGCGGTCATGTTCCCCAGACAGAGAGGTTTTAGAGGTAGGGACCCCCTCCTCTCTCTCCTCAGACAGATTCATAGTAGAGGGTCCAGCTGGACAGAAACACACCCAACATGCTGTTAGCTGGACTCATTCATCACAACAAGGTTTCATTACAGGAGAGATTACTTTGAGGGGTTTCATCATCCAGGTCAGTAAAATGACAAATATACATTGTTATTTGTCCAAAGTGAACAACATACTAGGACCAGAGTAAAGGAGACCTGAGAGAAGACCATTACAGTAGTCTAGTCTACTGGTAGTAAAGGAGACCCGAGAGAAGACCGTTACAGTAGTCTAGTCTACTGGTAGTAAAGGAGACCCGAGAGAAGACCGTTACAGTAGTCTAGTCTACTGGTAGTAAAGGAGACCCGAGAGAAGACCGTTACAGTAGTCTAGTCTACTGGTAGTAAAGGAGACCCGAGAGAAGACCGTTACAGTAGTCTAGTCTACTGGTAGTAAAGGAGACCTGAGAGAAGACCATTACAGTAGTCTAGTCTACTGGTAGTAAAGGAGACCTGAGAGAAGACCATTACAGTAGTCTAGTCTACTGGTAGTAAAGGAGACCTGAGAGAAGACCATTACAGTAGTCTAGTCTACTGGTAGTAAAGGAGACCTGAGAGAAGACCGTTACAGTAGTCTAGTCTACTGGTAGTAAAGGAGACCTGAGAGAAGACCGTTACAGTAGTCTAGTCTACTGGTAGTAAAGGAGACCTGAGAGAAGACCATTACAGTAGTCTAGTCTACTGGTAGTAAAGGAGACCCGAGAGAAGACCGTTACAGTAGTCTAGTCTACTGGTAGTAAAGGAGACCCGAGAGAAGACCGTTACAGTAGTCTAGTCTACTGGTAGTAAAGGAGACCCGAGAGAAGACCGTTACAGTAGTCTAGTCTACTGGTAGTAAAGGAGACCCGAGAGAAGACCGTTACAGTAGTCTAGTCTACTGGTAGTAAAGGAGACCTGAGAGAAGACCGTTACAGTAGTCTAGTCTACTGGTAGTAAAGGAGACCTGAGAGAAGACCATTACAGTAGTCTAGTCTACTGGTAGTAAAGGAGACCTGAGAGAAGACCGTTACAGTAGTCTAGTCTACTGGTAGTAAAGGAGACCTGAGAGAAGACCGTTACAGTAGTCTAGTCTACTGGTAGTAAAGGAGACCTGAGAGAAGACCATTACAGTAGTCTAGTCTACTGGTAGTAAAGGAGACCTGAGAGAAGACCATTACAGTAGTCTAGTCTACTGGTAGTAAAGGAGACCTGAGAGAAGACCATTACAGTAGTCTAGTCTACTGGTAGTAAAGGAGACCTGAGAGAAGACCGTTACAGTAGTCTAGTCTACTGGTAGTAAAGGAGACCTGAGAGAAGACCGTTACAGTAGTCTAGTCTACTGGTAGTAAAGGAGACCTGAGAGAAGACCGTTACAGTAGTCTAGTCTACTGGTAGTAAAGGAGACCTGAGAGAAGACCATTACAGTAGTCTAGTCTACTGGTAGTAAAGGAGACCCGAGAGAAGACCGTTACAGTAGTCTAGTCTACTGGTAGTAAAGGAGACCCGAGAGAAGACCGTTACAGTAGTCTAGTCTACTGGTAGTAAAGGAGACCCGAGAGAAGACCGTTACAGTAGTCTAGTCTACTGGTAGTAAAGGAGACCCGAGAGAAGACCGTTACAGTAGTCTAGTCTACTGGTAGTAAAGGAGACCTGAGAGAAGACCGTTACAGTAGTCTAGTCTACTGGTAGTAAAGGAGACCTGAGAGAAGACCATTACAGTAGTCTAGTCTACTGGTAGTAAAGGAGACCTGAGAGAAGACCATTACAGTAGTCTAGTCTACTGGTAGTAAAGGAGACCTGAGAGAAGACCATTACAGTAGTCTAGTCTACTGGTAGTAAAGGAGACCTGAGAGAAGACCATTACAGTAGTCTAGTCTACTGGTAGTAAAGGAGACCTGAGAGAAGACCATTACAGTAGTCTAGTCTACTGGTAGTAAAGGAGACCTGAGAGAAGACCATTACAGTAGTCTAGTCTACCGGTAGTAAAGGAGACCTGAGAGAAGACCATTACAGTAGTCTAGTCTACTGGTAGTAAAGGAGACCTGAGAGAAGACCATTACAGTAGTCTAGTCTACTGGTAGTGGGCTGTGAGCTGTTATCTGTTATCTAGAAAGTTCTGTGCGTGTTAAAACTCACTGTCACCCTCTACTGGTCTAAAGAGACTTTTTTTATCAGTCTGAAATGTCTTGTTTCAGCAAGTTTTTGCTTCGCCAAGGTGGAAGACAATGCTCGTTTGCCTGACATTTTCCTCTGAAAAGTTGAATAAATCACGATAGAATAACTGTTCTGTACTTTTAGAACCTACTTTTGAAATACGCACCGAGTTTAAACAGCAAAATTATTTGGCTTCTACCTTTGTGGGTGTCTATTACCTTTCTGATGATATATTATTATTATATTATTCATATTTATTGTATTCCTCATAAATGTCACTTTTTTTCTAAAGAGTTAAAAGGCTCTTTGGTGTGTTGGTTCCTGTGCTTCCTTCTAGAAGATTTCCTAATGTGACGTTTAGGAGGCGGAGAAAATGTCAGGAACCAAACAAACAGGCATGTAAATCATTACGATGTTATTGTTTAACGACTCGTGTGAATAACTAGTATTACTGTGTGTGTCTGTTGTCACTCTTTATTCAAGTTTTACTGTTTTGTTTGCTAATGTATTAAAGAAGACATCGGTTACACGTGTGATGTGTATTTTGTCCTCTTTGTTGTGTAACCGCTGCACAAAGTAGCACTTGTTCCGCTTGATTCTTAATGTAATGCATCAGACACCAAGAATTACATTTGTTATAGGATTCATTTGTTAGTAGTTCATTATCAAAAGCACTTGATTGCAGCACAAGACGTGTTTAACATCTTTTGTCGTTACAAATACGAACTGAGGAGGGGTACATGAAGGCACCAGGGCATGACAACACAAGAGGCGGATCCTTTGAATCTCAACACTGTCAACACCGGCACGCTCACTAGCTAGCATATTTTTCTCCCGCGAACCATTTGAAAGACGATGACACTCTCGGTCTTCATCCTCCTGTTTTGTTCCTGTCACATTCATGGACTGTTGATCAATCGCGCGGTGCATTTTGGGAGATGCAGCCAAGTTCACCTTCGGAGGAAACTGCGAGGGAAACATCCGCTGGATTGTACGGCTGCCCGACGACACGACGAGGCCGGTGGGAGTCCATCAGCAGGGGGGTTTCACTCCGGCCGCGGGGTACGAACACAGGACAACGGCAGAAACCGATGAGGAAGTTTCTCTCGTCTTCAACCGGACAACTTTCAACGACAGGGGCGTCTATGAGTGCTGGTGCGACGGCCGTCAACTACCCGACGACGTCCGGCTCGACATTCTGGTTCCCTGCGAAGTCTCTGCCGTTGAAGGACAAGATGTAACGCTTCCATGTTACTCCGGCACCACTGCCGCCGGTACCAGCCGCGTTACGAGGTGGGAAAGGGACGGGAAGCTTGTTCTCCAGAAGGATGTTGTCTCCGGGAATGTCAGCTACGGACCAGGATTTGAGGGAAGAGCGTCCGTGTCATCTGGTGGCTTCGGCGAAGGAGTCCTGTCCCTGATGCTGAATGGGACGCAGCGGGGAGACGAAGGGGGTTTCTTCTGCTACCACGGCAAAGACGAGGAGAAGGAGAGAGGAGACCCTTCTGCTGTGAGGCTGACTGTGGCTGAGAAACCAGCAGTGGCCGCAGTCGACACACGGGTTGTGGTATTGGCGGCAACTTTGACTTTTACTCTTTTGATGTTGATGCTCTTGGTCGTGTTGATCGTCTTGGTGGTTAAATACCCCGGGCTCCTCGCAAAGGTCCAGACCAGCACCGGTCGTGGCGCTTCTCATCGGACAGATGTCCCACTGTCAACCTTGAGCAATGGACATGAGAGTGATCGTCTTCATCCCCCTGCAGTCAACGGGAGTGCTGCAGGGTTTCACGTGGTTACTGAAGAGGAGTCCTAGGACCAACATGAGGAAACATCCCTCATATTAGATCGAGTCAGATGGAGCAGAGAGATTAATGGCTGCACTTTGGGATTTATTCCCCGTTTTCCCCCTGTTTAAAAAGGGTCCAAAAGGAGAATT